>WNWK01029057.1:0-24773 GCA_009830355.1 Cherax destructor | reverse complement strand
TTTATTCATGTGAGAGATTTTAACCATCCAATGATTTTCAAAATGCTGAGAAGGTTGTATCAAGCAAGTCCATGGTTGAGAGAAATATAATAGAATCATGTTTCATTAAAAGCAGTTTTGAAAATAATATGAATATTTCTTTTGGTTTATATAAATTTGATTCATTTATAATTAATAAAATTTGGGAAGAATTTAATGATAAATTGGACTAATCTTAATTCTTGGGAAGAGTTTCAGGTCCTTTCTTATGTTCCTCTTCACAGAGTCGTGCGATGTTACGCTATTGTGAGGTGTAGTCTTTGTTAGTGTGATGTGACTGTGAGGTGTAGTCTCGCCCCTTATATAAGCCCTTCTTGTCATGTTTCCTGTTATAGTTCCTTGATAATGTGAGTAGTCACGAAAGCGCTTGGAATTCTTCTATTTTTTCATAGTGGTTTTCTTGCATATATATATATGCAAAAAGATCACAGTAAACAGGTGATATCAAAATATGTAAGACAACCACTATGAGAAAATAAAGGAATTCCAAGCGCTTTCGTGACTACTCACATTATCAAGGAACTATAAAAGGAAACATGACAAGAAGGCTTATAAAGGGGCAGAATACACCTCACAGTCACATCACACTAACAAAGACTACACCTCACAGTAGCGTAACATCTCACGACTCTGTGAAGAGGAACATAAGAAAGGACCTGAAACTCTTCCCAAGAATTAAGATTAGTCCAATTTATCATTAAATTCTTCCCAAATTTTATTAATTGTAAATGAATCCAATTTATATAAACCAAAAGAAATATTCATATCATTTTCAAAACTACTTTTAATGAAACATGATTCTATTATATTCCTCTCAACCATGGACTTGCTTGATACAACCTTCTCAGCATTTTGAAAATCAATTGGATGGTTAAAATCTCTCACATGAATAAATAGAGCATTAGAATCTTGTCCAGTTCTAATGCTATATTTATGTTGTTTTAATCTTAGTTCAAGAATTTTACCAGTTTGACCGTAATAAACTTTATCGCATATTTTACAGGGAATCTTATAGACACATCCGTCAGCATTTTGGGGGGAATTTTTTATCAAAAGTCTTTTTACTGTATCAAGATTTTTAAATACAACTTTGATATTAAAATTCTTAAGAAAGGAAGGCATATCAACCAAGTTTTCATGGTAAGGGAGAACCAACATATTTTTAGTTGAATATCGTTGGTTGTCCCTTTTTGGTTTGTAAAAAAGTATTTCTAACTTTTTAAAAAGATTTATCAATTATGTTTCTTGGGTATTTTAAATCATTAGCTATTTCATAAATTTTAGAGATTTCTTCATCTATGAACTCTGGACTACAAATACGTAAAGCTCTCAAAAACATTGAAGAGAAAACCGACACTTTAACTCTATCTTGATGTGAAGAATAATAGTGTACATAGGAACAGTTATTTGTAGGTTTTCTGTAAATTTTAAATTTAAAATCAGTGTTACCCTTAATAATAAAAACATCTAGGAATGGCAATGAGTTATTTACTTCGAATTCAACAGTAAAATTTATAAAATGAGCTAAGCTATTTAATTTAACAAGGAAATGGTTTATGTCTACATTCTTTGGCATAAGGCACAAAATATCATCAACATATCTATACCACTTAGCTCTATTGGGAAGGATAGTGTTAAGCAATCTTGTTTCGAAAAATTCCATATATAAATTACTAAGAACCGGTGAAAAAGGATTTCCCATTGTCATACCAAACTTCTGAGTGTAAAACTCATCATTAAATACAAATTTTGCATCAATAATACAAAGTTTAATAAGTTTAATGATAGTAGACACTGGCAATGGTAAATCGTATATAACAAGTTCTTCAGATAAGAAACTAAGTAAATCATCAACTGGAACTTTTGTAAACAAGGAGGTAACATCAAAACTAACCATATTGAAATAATTTAAATCAGTCAAGGTGCTTAATTTATAAACTAAATCTAAGTTGTTTTTAACATTAAAATTAGAAATTTTTCCAACAATTGGGCTCAAAATATCAACAAGCCATTTAGAAAGTTTATAAGAAACTGAACCTATGGAGCTAATAATTGGTCTAACCGGATTACCTGGTTTGTGTGTTTTTATTAATTTATACATATAAGGTAAAGATGGATTAGTAGAAGTAAATATTTTAATTAATTCATCTCAAGCGCTTGGAATTCTTCCATTTTTTCATAGTGGTTTTCTTGCATATATATATATATATATATATATATATATATATATATATATATATATATATATATATATATATATATATATATATATATATATATATATATACATATATGTAGGGAGAGAGAGAGAGAGAGACAGACAGACAGACAGACAGAGCGGAAGAGACGGAGAGTGAGAGAGGGAAGTGGAAGGCATATGGAGTTTACCTGGAGAGGGTTTCGGGGGTCAACGCCCCCGCGGCTCGGTCTGAGACCAGGCTGCGTGGTGGATCAGGGTCTGATCAACCAGGCTGTTACTGCTGGCTACGCGCAAACTGACGTATGAATCACAGCTCGGTTGGTTAGGTACTGACTTTAGGTGCCTGTCCAGTGCCTTATTGAAGACAGCCAGGGGTCTATTGGTAATCCCCCTTATGTATACTCTGAGGTAGTTGAACAGTCTTGTGTTGTCTCTCAGTGTAATCATAGCGCTCCTGCTTTTCATTGGGGGCATGTTGCATCTCCTGCCGAGATGCAACATTCCCTCAATGTTGCTTTCATATGGAGTGATTTTCGTGTGCAAGTTTGGTATTAATCCCTCTAGGATTTTCCAAGTGTATATTATCATGTATCTCTCTCGCCTGCGCTCAACGGAATACAGATCAAGAACCTTCAACCGTTCCCAGTAATTTAGCAGTTAGTGTACAGCAATATTCCAGCCTAGAGGGAACAAGCGATTTGAAGAGAATCATCATCCATCCTATCATTTTCCTAGCAGATGCAGTAGATACATTGCTGTTGTCTTTGAAAACGAGGTCCTCTGACATTATCACTCCCAGGTCCTTCACATTACTTTTTATCTCTATTGTATGGTTAGAATTTGTTATATACCCTGATACAGTTTTAATTTCCACAAGTTCTCCATATCTGAGTAGTTGAAATTTTTCTTCATTGAACTTCATATTGTCTTGAGTGGCCCATTTAAAGATTTGGTTGATGTCTGCTTGGAGTCTTGCAGTGTCTTCGATGGAGGTCACTGTCATGGCAATCCGGGTGTCATCCGCAAAGGAAGACACGGAGCTATGGCTTATATCTCTGTCTATGTCAGAAATGAGGATGAGGAATAGAATTAGAGCAAATACTGTGCCTTGTGGAACAGAGCTTTTCACCGTGGCTGCCTCAGACTTTACTCTGTTTACTATTACTCTTTGTGTTCTATTTGTCAAAAAGTTATAGATCCATCTACCAACTTTTCCTGATATTACTTTATCACGCATTTTGTGTGCTATTAAACCATGGTCACACTTGTCGAAAGGTTTTTCAAAGTCTGTGTATACTTCATCTGTATTTTGTTTATCCTCTATAGCATCCAGTACCTTGTCATAGTGATCCAGTAGCTGGGACAGGCACGAGCGACCTGCTCTAAACCCGTGTTGCCCTGGGTTGTGTAACTGATAGGTATCTTGCTGGTTGGTAATCTTGCTTCTTAGAACCCTTTCAAAGATTTTTATGATATGGGATGTTAGTGTTATCAGTCTGTAGTTCTTTGCAATTGCTTTACTGCCACCTTTGTAGATTGGGGATAGGTCTGTTGTTTTTAGTGAGTGTGGGATGACCCCTGTCACGTGCCTTCAGTTTCTTGCAGTTCTTGATGAACACGGAGTTCCATGAGTCTGGGCCTGGGGCAGAGTGCATAGGCATGTCATTTATTGCCTTTTCAAAGTCTTGTGGAGTTAGAACAATATCAGAGATTTTTGAGATGACTAAATTTTGGGTCTCGTTCATAAAGAATTCATTTGGATTGTCGACCCATAGACTGAACACTGAGTCGTATTGGGACTTTAGAATCTCACTCATTTCTTGGCTGTCATCTGTGTATGTCCCATCCCGCCTAAGCAGGGGCCCAATACTGGATGTTGTTTTACCCTTAGATTTGACATAAGAGACGAAGTATTTTTTTTTTTTTCAATTTCCTTTAAGGCTTTTAGTTCTTCCTGCGATTCTTGTCTCCTGAAAGATTTGTTCAGCTTAAGTTCGATATTTGCAATTTCATTAACCAGTGCCTCCCTTCTTATTTCAGATATATTGGCACCTGTCAGCAGCTTTACTGCCTTCGTCTGTATAGGGAGCGTCTCTCTCTCTCTCTCTCTCTCTCTGTCTAGTTTACATATTCTCTTTCTTTTCCTTAATGAAATGTGCCTTGAGCAAATCTCAAAAATCACAAAGTTTATTTTTTTCTAGGCAAAGGTTCGGATCTGTGTTGTTTAGAACATCTTCCCAGCTTGTTTCATTTAGAACATGGTTGACTTGTTTCCATTATATGTTTTTGTTATTGAAATTGAATTTTGTGAAGACACCCTCATGACTGATCACATTTCGCTGGTCAGGAGCTCTGTGTATACATGTCTGTAACTCTATTATGTTGTGATCTGATGGAGGAAATATTTTGATGAACTCTTAAATGTTGATGAAGATAGAGAAGCTGTAATTTCGTGCGTTAAGCAGGGAGGTTTAACATCTTGTAGGAGTAAGGAAGAGCCAGATGTGAGTGTGGGGAAGGTGCGTGACTCTGTGGGTAGAAATGGGGTAAAGCACGCGGGATTGATGGGATCAAGATAAAAATGTTAAAAGGAGTTGGGGATATAATTTTGGAATTGTTGGTGTTTTTATTTAATAAATGTATGAGAGAGGATAAGGTACCTAGTTCCTTTGTATAAAGGCAATGGTGACAAAGCAAAGTGTAAAACTAATATTGGAAAAAGCCTGTTGAGCATATCTGGTAAGGGTAGGGGATGTGTAGACCAAGTGTTTACAGTGAAGCATATAAGTGAGCAGTATATAGATAAGTTAAAAGAGGATTTCGTTGAATTTATAGATTTGGAAAAGGCATATATGGTGGATAGAGGTGCAATGTGTTAGATGTTGCAAGTGTATGTAATAAGTGGGAGGTTACTGAAAGCAGTTAAGAGTTTTTAGGAGAATAGTGAGGCTCAGGTTAGAGTATGAAGGAGAAAGGGAGATTATTTTCCAGGGATGCATAATGTCACCATGACTGCTCAATATATTTATAGATATAATTGTAATTGTAAGAGGAGTGAATGCTTGGGTGTTGGCAAAAGGTGTGGGATTAAATGAAAAACAATCTAACACAAAGTGAGAGTTGTCACAGTTGCTTTTTGCTGATGACACTGTGATTTTGGAAGATTCTGAAGTTGGAGTGGTTGGTGGACGCGTGTGTTGAGGGTATGTAAAAGAAAAGAATTAAAAGTTAAGATAAGAAAAAGTTAATGAGGATAACAAAGGATTTAGGCAATGAAAGGTTTTGTATAAGATTGAAAGGAAGGAGTATGAAGTGAATGTATTCAGATATTTGTCAGCAAAAGGGTCTATGAATTCGAGGTGAGCCATGGAAGTGAGCAGGAGAAAAAGATAACTGGTGCACTAAGAAGTCTGTGGAGACAAAGAAAATTATCCATGGAAGCATAGAGGGGAATGTATCAGAGTATCGTGGTACCAACCATCTCATATAAGTGTGACGCATGGATGGTAAATAATGCAACAAGGAGAAGGCTGGAGGCAGTGGAGATGTTGTGTCTGATGTCAATGTGTGGTGCGAATATAATGAAGAGAAACCGTAGCTTGGAGTTTTGAAGGAGGTGCGGGGTTTCTAAAAGTATAATCCAGAGGGCTGAGGAGGGGTTGTTGAGGTGGTCGGATATTTAGTATAGATGAAAAGAAAAATAATGACTTGGAAGGCATATTAATCTGTAGTGGAAAGAAGGCAGGATAGGAATCGTCCTAGGAAAGGTTGGAGGGTGGGGGTAAAAAGAGGTTTTGTACACGAGGGGCTTAGACATCCAGCAAGCATGCGTAAGCATGTTAGATAGGAGCGAGTGGAGGCAAATTGTTTTTATGACTTGACGTGCTGTTGGAGATGGAGCAAAGTAACATTTATGAAGGGTTTCAGGGAAACTGGTTAGCCCAACTTGAGTCCTGGAGGTGGGAAGTATAGTGACTGCGCTGTGAAGGAGGGGTTTAGATATGTTGCAGTGTTTTTAACTTGTAAGACAATGATGGAGTGTCTTCTTTTCTGGGTGACCGTAGCCCAAGACAATGACCGTGACTGGACATATACAGGATCTTGTGTTGCCACGCTGACAAAAGGTTCTACAGAAGGAGTTGCAGCATTATTAAAGATAGGATCGATATGAGGGGAAAGTCCCTGGTACTCAAACGTCACTTTCCTGCAACACGACTGTTGAGGTACCATCTGTACAGTCAGAGAAGGTGGTATCAAATGCTTAATGGCACCAAAGGCCGCAAGTTTGCTAAAATATAGGTATGAAGGTTGTAAGTATGAAGGCTGAAGCTGGCACTAACATATCGAATACATTCAACAGCTTAGAGGGACGAGTCGAGAAATTACTTAATACTGCACCTGTAATGGATGTTGCATTCACTAATTCATGAAGTATGGAATACGGATCGAAAGGTGTCTCTGGGAAAAAATGAGCACGGAGCACATCCTCATGCAGTGACCACCAGTAATGTAAATCATGGATGGTAATGAGCTGACTGACTTTTTACAGGCGAAGGTCGATCTGGAAAGACTATCTTTCACTAATTACTGCGTATTCCACCTGTATTATCCACTGCAATGTCGCAAAGAACGACTGAGATTCAGAGCTGGTTCATTGATGTTTTGCCCTACGTTATTCACTAGGCCATTTGCACCGCTAATCACCGGTGATTCAGAAACTGTTTCAGAGAACTTACATAAACAAAAACAAAGAATGTGGATTTACGACAGATCATAAGAATTTTGGTAATATAAAACTAAATGATGCATATACGAACATTATAGGAAATACTTTTCAAGAAAAGAAAACTCATTGAACTTTGCTTAACTAAAAATGAATTTCGTAAAAAAAAAAATACAAAAATAATTACTGAAACGAATTAATTTCAGTGGTGAGAAAATAAATTATTTCTAAACATAAATCCACATAATACAAAAATTTCAAATATAGAACACAAAATCAGAGGGAAAATTGGGACCATAACAATAGGACACCTTAAACTTTGATAATCATATAAATGAAAGAACTACACTGAAATTATAAGAAGCAACACACGAAGCAAAACAAAGTGTTAGTTTGTTGTAAACTGATAACAAAAACACAAGGTGCAATTAAATACTGGATAATCTGAACACAGTTTTAAAGTCTCAACCAAAATATGCAGAATTAAGTTCAATTTATCACTGGAAAAGTTTCACTAATGGAAAAGTTTCATCGCTGGAAATGTTTCATTACTGGAAAAGTTTCATCACTAGAAAAGTTTCATCGCTGGAAAAGTTTCATCACTGGAAAAGTTTGATCATTGGAAAAGTTTCATCACTGGAAAAGTTTCATCACTGGAAAAGTTTCATCACTGGAAAAGTTTCATCACTGGAAAAGTTTCATCACTTGGAAAGTTTCATCACTGGAAAAGTTTCATCACTATAAAAGTTTCATCACTGGGAAAGTTGCACACAGAACATATAGACAAGAAAATATGATAAAATACCAAAGAACATTGGTAAGAGCAACTGAGATAAGATTTTGTTCGGATTTTTAACCCGGGGGGTTAGCCACCCAGGTTAGGGTGGGTTAGCCACCCAGGGTAGGGTGGGTTAGCCACCCAGGGTAGGGTGAGTTAGCCACCCTGGGTAGGGTGGGTTAGCCACCCTGGGTAGGGTAGGTTGCCACCCTGGGTAGGGTGGGTTAGCCACCCAGGGTAGGGTGGGTTAGCCACCCAGGGTAGGGTGGGTTAGCCACCCAGGGTAGGGTGGGTTAGCCACCCAGGGTAGGGTAGGTTAGCCACCCAGGGTAGGGTGGGTTAGCCACCCAGGGTAGGGTGGGTTAGCCACCCAGGGTAGGGTGGGTTAGCCACCCAGGGTAGGGTGGGTTAGCCACCCAGGATAACCCAAGAAAGTCAGTGCGTCATCGAGGACTGTCTGTCTTATTTCCACTGGGGTCCTTAATTAACTGTTAACACAGAACACACAAATTACTGAACAAATAGAACAATGGTAATTATGGAACTGAACACCAAAAAAAAATGTGTAAGAGTGAACTTGTTCTCGGGGATAAAGTTAATACTGAGAATCAAAATAACACAAGATACTACAAGGTAATTTGCAGACAGCACTGGAGAGAAACAACAACAGTCAAGGTCACTCACTACCATGATAACTTATCTTGATTACCAAAAAAAACAATAGATTGCAGCAAAGCGGATCTGGTATATCAGTGCGTCCGAAAAATTGAACTAGTATGAGTAGACTGCACGAACATGTTAAACACCTGACAGGAGAAAAATTAGTACACTTGAAAACGTAGAAAAATGCAGTGAAAATTGAGGCAAAGCACAAGAAAAACTAAGACAACAGAATAAAATAAGGTAGAATACATAGCACTTAATGTACGAGAGTTAGAGAAATAAGTGGAAAAACTAGTTCTCCTAGAACTTATAATATTACTACACTGGGACTTCACTGTTTTCCCCCCCAAAACCCATACCACTAACTATTTCTAGTTTAAAGCCCTAACAGCACTGCACTCAGTGTGGTAGCACTACACTCATTGTGGTAGCACTGCACTCAGTGTGGTAGCACTGCACTCAGTGTGGTAGCACTGCACTCAGTGTGGTAGCACTACACTCAGTGTGGTAGCACTGCACTCAGTGTGGTAGCACTGCACTCAGTGTGGTAGCACTACACTCAGTGTGGTAGCACTGCACTCAGTGTGGTAGCACTGCACTCAGTGTGGTAGCACTGCACTCAGTGTGGTAGCACTACACTCAGTGTGGTAGCACTGCACTCAGTGTGGTGTCACTGCACTCAGAGTGGATGCACTGCACTCAGTGTGGTAGCACTGCACTTAGAGTGGTAGCACTGTTCTCAATGTGGTAGCACTGCACTCAGAGTGGTAGCACTGCACTCAATGTGGTAGCACTGCACTCAGAGTGGTAGCACTGCACTCAGTGTGGTAGCACTGCACTCAGTGTGGTAATAACAGCACTGCACTCAGTGAGGTAGCACTGCACTCAGTGTGGTAGCACTGCACTCAGTGTGGCAGCACTGCACTCAGTGTGGTAATAACAGCACTGAACTCAGTCTGGTAGCACTGCACTCAGTGTGGCAATAACAACACTGCACTCAGTGTGGTAATAACAACACTGCACTCAGTGTGGTAATAACAACACTGCACTCAGTGTGGTAATAACAGACTGCACTCCGTGTAGTAATAACAACACTGCACTCAGTGTGGTAATACCAACACTGCCCTCAGTGTGGTAATAACAACACTGCACTCAGTGTGGTAATACTAACACTGCACTCAGTGTGGTAATAACAACACTGCACTCAGTGTGGCAATAACAACACTGCACTCAGTGTAGTAACAACAACACTGCACTCAGTGTGGTAATACCAACACTGCACTCAGTGTGGTAATAACAACACTGCACTCAGTGTAGTAATAACAACACTGCACTCAGTGTGGTAATAACAACACTGCACTCAGTGTGGTAATACCAACACTGCACTCAGTGTGGTAATACCAACACTGCACTCAGTGTAGTAATAACAACACTGCACTCAGTGTGGTAATAACAACACTGCACTCAGTGTGGTAATACCAACACTGCACTCAGTGTGGTAATAACAACACTGCACTCAGTGTATTAATAACAACACTGCACTCAGTGTGGTAATAACAGCACTGCACTCAGTGTGGTAATAACAACACTGCACTCAGTGTGGTAATAACAACACTGTACTCAGTGTGGTAATAACAACACTGCACTCAGTGTAGTAATAACACCACTGCACTCAGTGTGGTAATAACATCACTGCACTCAGTGTAGTAGCACTGCATTCAGTGTAGTAGCACTGCACTCAGTGTAGTACTACTGCACTCAGTGTATTAGCACTGTACTCAGTGTAGTAGCACTGCACTTAGTGTAGTATCACTGCACTCAGTGTATTAGCACTGTACTCAGTGTAGTAGCACTGCACTTAGTGTAGTATCACTGCACTCAGTGTAGTAGCACTGTACTCAGTGTAGTAGCACTGCACTCAGTGTGGTAATAACAACACTGCACTCAGTGTGGTAATAACATCACTGCACTCAGTGTGGTAGCACTGCACTCAGTATGGTAATAACAGCACTGCACTCAGTGTGGTAATAAAATCACTGCACTCAGTGTAGTAGCACTGCACTTAGTGTAGTAGCACTGCACTCAGTGTAGTAGCACTGCACTTAGTGTAGTATCACTGCACTCAGTGTAGTACCACTGCACTCAGTGTATTAGCACTGCACTTAGTGTAGTATCACTGCACTCAGTGTAGTACCACTGCACTCAGTGTAGTAGCACTGTACTCAGTGTAGTACCACTGCACTCAGTGTAGTAGCACTGTACTCAGTGTAGTAGCACTGCACTCAGTGTGGTAATAACAGCACTGCACTCAGTGTGGTAATAACAGCACTGCACTCAGTGTGGCAGCACTGCACTCAGTGTGGTAATAAAATCACTGCACTCAGTGTAGTAGCACTGCACTCAGTGTGGCAGCACTGCACTCAGTGTAGTAACACTGCACTCAGTGTAGTAACACTGCACTCAGTGTAGTAGCACTGCACTCAGTGTGGTAATAACAGCACTGCACTCAGTGTGGCAGCACTGCACTCAGTGTGGCAGCACTGCACTCAGTGTAGTAACACTGCACTCAGTGTAGTAACACTGCACTCAGTGTAGTAGCACTGCACTCAGTGTGGTAATAACAGCACTGCACTCAGTGTGGCAGCACTTCAATCAGTGTGGTAATAACAGCACTACACTCAGTGTAGTAGCACTGCACTCAGTGTGGTAATAACAGCACTACACTCAGTGTAGTAGCACTGCACTCAGTGTGGTAATAACAGCACTACACTCAGTGTAGTAGCACTGCAATCAGTGTGGTAATAACAGCACTGCACTCAGTGTGGCAGCACTGCACTCAGTGTGGCAGCACTGCACTCAGTGTGGTAATAACAGCACTACACTCAGTGTAGTAGCACTGCAATCAGTGTGGTAATAACAGCACTGCACTCAGTGTGGCAGCACTGCACTCAGTGTGGTAATAACAGCACTACACTCAGTGTAGTAACACTGCACTCAGTGTAGTAACACTACACTCAGTGTAGTAGCACTGCACTCAGTGTGGTAATAACAGCACTGCACTCAGTGTGGTAATAACAGCACTACACTCAGTGTAGTAGCACTGCAATCAGTGTGGTAATAACAGCACTGCACTCAGTGTGGTAATAACAGCACTGCACTCAGTGTGGCAGCACTGCACTCAGTGTGGTAATAACAGCACTGCACACAGTGTGGCAGCAATGCACTCAGTGTGGTAATAACAGCACTGCACTCAGTGTGGCAGCACTGCACTCAGTGTGGTAATAACAGCACTGCCGAATACGGCAAGCGAAAATTTGTGTATGCAGTATTTTCGCAAATCATTAAGAATAACGAAAAAAATATATTTCATTTTGTTTATTTATTGTTAAATTATTTTAACTAATATAAAATATGCTTAGTTGGATTAGGCTAAATTAAACTGTGCATATTATAATAAGGTTAGGTAAGTTTCCTAAGATTCTTTTGGTACAAAATCATCAATTTTTATATTAACATAAATGAAAAAAAATATATTTAAATGTATAAGAGAAAATTTTAAAAAGGACTTAATTTTAAATGAGTTCTTGCATCTTTCCATTGATTATTATGTAACACTAGGGTCCTTTTCTTTGTAGTGCTGGGAGCTTCTCGACCTTCTAGAGGTCGATCACCATGCCCAGCCCTTCTAGGGCAGGGTAGGTGCCAAGGCTGGAGCTTGCTACCATCTGCAGCTCGTAAGCCTGCCCTTCCCGTTAGGGAAGCTGGCAGACCAGAGAGGCCTAGCATCTATCTACCTCCATGCCTTGTGCTGGTGGGGAATGTGACTAGGCCTGGGGCCAGTTGGTCCCGCCGATGAGTGGTATCCCCTCCCATGGGAGACACAGGTCTCTGACACTCCCACGGCAGGGAGCCGGAGCCGGGTCGCCATCTGTTAAAGACCCGGGCCGGGAGACTTCCCGGTGAATCAACACCTCCTCCTCCTCGACCTTGTAGGTGTGTCCTGGGTCCAAGCACAGGGTGAGGCCAAGGCAAGCTGCGCTGATTTAAGCTACATTGAGGTTCGTTTGCTGTTAGTTAATGGTGCCCCATGGCATGGTGGCAAAAGCTCTCGCTTCACACGGTGAGGGTCCGGGTTCGATTCCCGGCGAAGGGGTGGAAACATTAGACGTGTTTCTTTACACCGGTTGTCTATGTTCACCCATCAGTAAAATGGGTACCTGGGTGTTAGTGGACTGGTGTGGGTTGCATCTTGGGACAAAACTGACCTAATTTGCGGGAAATGCTCAGCATAACAAGGGTCTATCTATATAGTAGTATGTCATTGATGTCAGCTATGGTCTGTATACCTTGTACATGTACTTGTAGTAAATAAAGATATTATTATAATATTATTTTTATTATTATTATAGTTTGCTCCAGAGAATCATCACTTAGGGACTAATCATACAAGACTGTACCTGTTTCATACCAGTTTTCAAAAACATGTTCAGCTACACAGCAATATAAGAATATTTTTTTGACCTGAAGTGACTATGTGCCAGGTTAGAGGAGCATACAACTATGTCGTTGTATGTTGTTAACTGATTTGTTAAGTATTTCACAGGTTTTTCACTGCTATTGAGTTACCTTAAATGTAGAATCTCACTCTGATTTGAGTGTTAGTTTGGAATTATAATTTTTAGCTTTCATAATTCTGAATCTTCATCAACTGTGAAAACCACAGAAGCAATATTAAGAGATTTATTTAGGAGACAGTTACCCAGCCAAGAGCTTGTTAATGGCTGTGTTCGGAGTAGCCAGGGATAGAAATTTTCTTTGCTCTTAAGTAGAATCCCATGATATCACTAAGATAATATAGAATCTTTAGCTGCAACACAATAAGTGTCAGGGGCCCAAGACTGTTCAACTGCCTCCCAGCATACATAAAGGGGATTACCAATAGACTCCTGGCTGTCTTCAATAAGGCACTGGACAGGCACCTAAAGTCGGTACATGACCAACCGGGCTGTGGTTCGTATACGTCAGTTGTGTGCGGCCAGCAGTAACAGCCTGGTTGATCAGACACTGATCCACAATGAGGCCTGGTCTCAGACCTAGCCGCGGGGGCATTGACCCCCGAAACCCTCTCCAGGTAAACTCTAGGTAAACACATCAAGCTTTTCTGAACTTCATTAACCAATACACTCTACCAGACACTCTACCAGACACTCTACCAGACACTCTACCAGACACTCTACCAGACACTCTACCAGACACTCTACCAGACACTCTACCAGATATTCTACCAGACACTCTACCAGACACTCTACCAGACACTCTACCAGACACTCTACCAGACACTCTACCAGACACTCTACCAGATACTCTACCAGACACTCTACCAGACACTCTACCAGACACTCTACCAGACACTACCAGATACTCTACCAGATACTCTACCAGACACTCTACCAGACACTCTACCAGACACTCTACCAGATACTCTACCAGACACTCTACCAGACAGTACCAGACACTCTACCAGACACTCTACCAGACACTCTACCAGATACTCTACCAGACACTCTACCAGACACTCTACCAGACACTCTACCAGACACTCTACCAGACACTCTACCAGACACTCTACCAGACACTCTACCAGATACTCTACCAGACACTCTACCAGACACTCTACCAGACACTCTACCAGACACTCTACCAGATACTCTACCAGACATTCTACCAGACACTCTACCAGACACTCTACCAGACACTACCAGATACTCTACCAGATACTCTACCAGACACTCTACCAGACACTCTACCAGACACTCTACCAGATACTCTACCAGATACTCTACCAGACACTCTACCAGACACTCTACCAGACACTCTACCAGGCACTCTACCAGACACTCTACCAGGCACTCTACCAGACACTCTACCAGACACTCTACCATACACTCTACCGGACACTCTACCAGACACTCTACCAGATACTCTACCAGACACTCTACCAGACACTCTACCAGACACTCTACCAGATACTCTACCAGACACTCTACCAGATACTCTACCAGACACTCTACCAGACACTCTACCAGACACTCTACCAGATACTCTACCAGACACTTTACCAGGCACTCTACCAGACACTCTACCAGACACTATACCAGACACTCTACCAGATACTCTACCAAAATCACAAGTTTTACCTAATCGGCACGAAGACATATATATATATATATATATATATATATATATATATATATATATATATATATATATATATATATATATATATATATATATAATATATATATATAGTACTAGAGTACTAGACCCTGGTGCTGGAGGATCAGACAAGGCCTGTGTGTGTGTATATATATAATATATATATATATATATATATATATATATATTGTGGAGGATGGGACCTCAACGATAACGTGGACTGTATGGTTCTTAACTTGTTGATGAATCCAAGATGTCGCAGCCGCCACCAACACCTTCTCAGGGGATCCATATATTGCCACACCTCCACAGGGCTGTAAGATAAACATCAAGGGATTTATTATAATATATTGCCCCAAAGGAGCATATGTCCATATTTCAGTCTTAGATGGACTGAAAGGCGTTTTACTCACTGTTTTGGACTAAAAAGTCCACGCATAACCGCCGTCGTGGGTAAAAATTAGAAGGTTCTTGAATACAAGAACTGCGCAGTTCCCTGTCTTGACAAGAACATCCAATTCTTACCTTGCTCGTGTAACTTTGAGCGATGGTGTTGGCTCCACCATATACGGCGGAAATGCTGTCTTGATTGTAGAATGCCGCTGAAGAATCACCGTCTTGTTTCGATGGAGTTCACTTGCGATTGTCTCTACTTTTCTCCTTTTTGGAGTGAGAAGTTGCGCACACTTCTGAATATACTGCAATGTTGATGTTAATCACTAAACGCGCTGGAACAGAGTTCTTATCTTATTTCCCGACGTTAGTGGAGATTAAATGATATAACGGACGCGAACGAGTAATGTCTATGTTGATTTACATCGCCTCGCGCCGCATGACGACTAGAGTCGTATGACCCGTTCTTGCGGTGGTCAAATTCAATCTGCCCGCTCGTGCTGCTCTTTTGCAGTCTCGTGCAGCCATGTGCTGCCACGAGGTGCCTCGTGGAGCTGTGGTCAGCACAATTCTTGACACACTGTTGACAGTACATCTGGCATGAATTAAATAGTTTATGCAGCCAGACGCGCCTCCTCTGGCCCTTTCCTAAGGGTGGAAAGGGTAAGGGCCCTTACCAAGGGTAGTAAGGGCGCATACCCCCCTCCTTTAGAGAATTTTCTCCACACTGGGGGGCAGCGAGAAATTCACTTAAAGTGAACTACTCATCACTTAACATTAATTTGATTTTCTCACTCGCCATCACTGCTGCTTGTCTTTTCTGAACAGCTTCAGTCTGTGTGGTTTCTGGAGAATCACTAATTTTATTTTTGTTTTCAACACTGTGTAATTCTAACGGCACTAATTTATCTATTGTCCGCTTATTCACTACACCTTTGCTCAAAACATCAACTGTCCTGATGATTCCATTAGCATCAGGATATATGGTCACAATTTTTCCAAGAGGCCAATGGGACCACGGACCATCATTGTTAATAATCACTATGTCACCAGGTCTTAAGGACTTATAATTTTCTGAAACACCAGCTCCATAGAAATGTTCTCTCAATGAGGTGAGATAATCTTCTCGCCAAATTTTCTCCCAGCGTTCAATCACTTTATTAAGGTGTTTGAATTTACTTCTGAGTTGTTCAGGTTCGAAAGAAGTAGGATCCTCTATGATTTCTTTATCATTCATGGGAGGAACAGGTTCGAGCCTTCTACCATGTAGTAAATGAGATGGACTTAACACTTCTAAATTGTCCAGATCATCGGTAACATACGTTAAAGGTCTGTTGTTGACTCTATTTTCTATTTCAGTTACGACTGTACGAAATTCTTCTAAGTCGATTCTCTGACGATGAAGAGTCTTCCTTAAACAACGTTTTACAATGCCTATCATTCTTTCGTAAAATCCGCCATGCCATGGGGATTTAGGAGGAATGAATCTCCAACGACAATTACGTTGATTCAGCATCTGTTGTACTTCAGGCTGCTCAAAAATCTTGTTTATGTAAGCAGCACCAGCAACAAAATTCGTTGCATTGTCTGATATCATCAGCCTGGGACATGCCCTTCTGGCTGCAAACCTTCTAAATAATTTGATAAAGGTTTCAGCAGACATATCAGTAGCTACTTCTAGATGTACTGCTCTAGTTGTAGCACAGGTGAACAAACAGATGTACACCTTTATAGGTACTTTGTCAACTGTCTTAGTTAAAATTATTGGTCCAGTGTAATCTACACCTGTCACCTCAAATGGAGTGACATGACATACTCTTTCAGAAGGGTATGGAGGTGGACCTGGATACTGACATACTCTCATATCATAATGACGACAAGTAATACATTCTCTTATTTGTTTCTTCACACTTTGTCGACCTTGAGGTATCCAGTAGGACTGTCGTATATGACAAAGAGTGTCAGCTACACCACCATGTAACACGTTACTGTGGGCATTCTGAATAATCAGTCTTGTTAGCCAATGATTCTTGGGGATCAATACTGGATGTATTGTTTCCTTAGGTAGTGAAGAATTATGAATTCTTCCTCGACATCTTATAATTTTTTCTGAGTCGAGATAAAGTCCTAAAGAATTAATCATATCAGGTTTCTTTGGAGATTTATCCTGAGTTTCCAGAAATTTATACTCTGTAGAGAAACATCTTTCTGTATTAACTTTATCCAGTATTTAATGGGTTCAAGTAATTCATAATTAGGTTTTATCCCTTTAATGAATTTAAAGACAAGAGCTGTAACTCTTAAGAGTTTACCCAGTGATGGATGTTAGCTCCATCAATGACTATTTCTTTTGTGTCTGCAGTATTAAACAGATTATTTCTGCTGTGTTCAAACAAACTGTTTCTTCTGGCATAATGTAAGCTTTTGCTGCGGCCAGTTATTTTCACTAGAGAGCCAGTTAGTCCGTGGAGCCATAATTTATTATCACAAAGTTCTTGAGGGGGACACCACGGGCAACATGTCAGCTGGATTCTCTTGTGTAGAGGGCGTGGAGAAAGACATAGTCTCTCTGCATCTCTCTTATTTCTGCTACTCTATTCTGTACAAAGACCAACTTTTCTCTTATTATTTCTTAACCACTGGAGAACTGCTTCATTGTCACTCCAGGGTCACAGTTTTTCAATAGTGAGATGATCAAGTACTTTGTTGAGATAGACAGCCTATTTTATCCTACATAGAGTGCTGTTAGTTCCAATTGTGGTATGTTCTGACCCTTTAAGGGTGCAACCCTGGCCTTTGAAATAATTAAGTACTTCCGTCAGCGTTACTCATGTAAGCTACAGCGCCATAACCTCTGGTTGACGCATCACCCGAAACATGTAAATGTGTACTTGTTTCCTCTTGACCTATTTGTCTGGGAAATTTAATTTGATGAAGTTGTTTAAACTCCTTGGACATTTCATCCCATTCTTGACTCATTTCTTGAGGCAAGTTCTCATCCCAACCTATTTTGAGTTTCCATGCATCTTGCACAAGCATTTTACCTTTTATGGTAATTGGTGAGACGAGTCCTAGAGGATCAAAACATTGTGATACCTCTGACAGTAAACTACGTTTAGTGAGTGTACTGCTTGATTTATTGGTTATCCTTTTTAGACTCAAAGTGTCTTCCTGTGTGTTCAATTAAGTCCAAGCATGTTGTTGCATTCAGGAATTTCAGCTTCAGGGGAAAACTTCTTTGATAAGTTCCTTAAATTTATTTGAATTAGTATTCCACATCCTTAGAGGCATATTTGCTTCTTTCATTTCTTTGTTAGCTTTTGTATAAGGATTTCAAATCTCCTCTTTATTCACTGTACCTTGAAGATTGTCCACATAGAAACTTTTCTTTAAGATTTCTTTGAAGGGACTTTCAGATTTCTCAAATGTGTATTAAGAGTAGCTTCTAGTAAGAATGGAGAGGATGTGCACCAAATAATACTGACTTGAAACGATAAGTTTTCACAGGACTTTGAGGATCATAGGATTTTCTGGCTACAAGAATCGAGTATAATCTCATCTATTTCTTGTAGTCCTACTTTAGAAAGCTTTGGAAATATCAGCCAGTGAGGCATATGGATTTTGCGAAATTTCATGCACTGTCTCACAAGCTTCTCAGTTAGTGAGGGTCCGGTCATCAGACAGTCATTAAGGCTTGCTACATCTTATTTGCACGTGCGCTGCAATTGTATACAACACGTAGTGGAGTGGTTTCGGAATTTTTCCTGACTCTTGGTGCGGTAGATAATGAGACTTTCTTCAACTTATCTTCGACTATTTCCTCAATGAATTTATTGTCTAACTGTTCTTGTATGATATTACATAGACAGTCATAGCTCTGGATTCTTCCTGAGCTCATGTATTGTGCTTTCATTTGTCCGAAAGCCATGCGATAGTGCTGGTAGATGTGGTGGATTTAATTTCCATGGTAACTAACAATACTGTCCATCTTCATATTTGACAGTGTCCAAATATGGTTATAAGTCTCAGACTCCTGTGGGCTTGGTTTTTACATCTATACCTATCGCATCTAAATCCCACACATTTATCCTGGTTCATTCATTTCTTCCAGTAATGATAATTTTTCATTGTGGTACATGATCAGTTATTCTTGTAACTAGTACATTTTCTCTGAATCAATTTCAGCTTCTTTCCCGCTTTGAGAGGAATTGGACCACATATCATATGGCTCCAGCGTTTCAGCAAGTGAACATCATGTTTACTACTATATTTTCCACAAACAGTGATAGTAATCACTTCCAATGATTAAATCAATTGGACTAATTGTGTCCGTCTGTATGTCGGACGAGCTAACTTGACCTGGCCTTTCAGTGCGCAACTGTACCTCTTATTCCCAGGATCTCACTGATTTAGAAATCATCACTCCAACTTCTACTGTCTTTCTGTTTCTAGACCAACAGTGAATTTGCTAGTCATATTTCTGCTACAGAACTTTGGAAAAATCCAGCTATTTCTAACTGTATTTTGGCATGGGGTTGCTTATTCAGTTTTGCAACACTGTTCGTCTTATGAAAGACCTTTGATCCTTGATCAAATAGTGTTACTACCTGGTTTTGTGTAATTTATGTGATAACTCTACTCGAGCTATTGGGAGAGCAGTCGATTAGACTTACTCTCACATTTAATGCTTCTGTTTGTTGACTTCCTGACTCTGTGAAGTCGGTTGTTCAGCATAAGTGCTTGGGCATAATGCTGTATGATGCATTCCCTTGCATTTAAAACACTTCTTCAGTGAGCATTTACCTCCCTTGTGTTCACCTAAACACTTAGTGCACCTTTCCAGCTGTTGAACGTTGTTTCCGTTCCTCCATTGTTGTGTATTGAATGCAATACTGTGCCAATGTGTTCCATCACAAGTACACATTTTGGAGTATTGTTTATGTGTGACAGTCTGTTTACTGTCTGTTGTGTTCACAGCTTGATAAGTGCCACATGGGATTTCCCATTATGTGGTTTAGTGGGAGTAGGTACACTCTTTTGTACTGAGTTGAAGGTTTATTATCCACAACAGGATTAGTGGATTTCTCATCTTGTCTCGTTGCTTGCATGCATGAGACTATTGTTTGTAAACCATTGCTAATTTCTTCACAAGTGAAATAGCGTTTATTGAACATAATATTTAAACGTTCAATGGTTTGTTGACAGTTTATCTTGTATAATACCACTGATAAACCAATCACATTGCCTTAGATCATATTTAACTCCTAGAGTTCTAAGACTATTGTCTAATGTGATCCTAAATGACTGTAAGTCTGAAAGACAATGTTTGGGTGGTTTCAAGCTTGATATTAAGACTGCATGTCTAACCTGGATTTGTCAGCATCAAGATAATTATCTGCTAAGCACGTAAGGCTAGAGCCAATTGCCTTTGACCACCGGAAATGATTTAATCAGTTCATAGGGTTCACCTTTCACGAGATATCTGAGATAATTGAACTAGCAACTCATCTAGCAGTACAATTCACTAAAGAATTAAACCACTAATGAACTCTTCATAATCATTACCTTCAAAATAGGCATAGCCAATTTAGGAAGAGTTGGTAACTAACACCAGGTGTGACAGGTGTCGCAGTGTGTGGACAGTGTGGAGACAGGTGTCTGCTGACCACTGGCTGTAGGTCTCTGAAAAGTTTTGCGGCAGATAGCCTGTATTCCTGTCCACCTTAATTGTTGTTCACTAAAGGCATCCAAGACACTTTTAATTTCTTCCTTTGTCGGATTGGAATCTAGAATTCCTCTTTCGTATATCTCGTAGCCTGAATTAATGATTTCCAGACGTTTATTAAATAACTGAGATTTAATTTCAACTGATCATAGTCTATATTTGTGTCTTGGGTTAAGCCTATACAGACTGTAATTGCTCAATTGGTAATTTTCGTCTGTAACGTGCTGATCTTTGGTTAATGACGACATTTGCTAGTATAATGACTAACAGCACATAGAAGTGTTTAAAACTCCAGCTGAGTTTGTTTGACTGCGTCAGCACTACTGACCCACTAACCGTGTCTTTCAGGTCAGGGTGGCCTTGAGGTGCAGATACATATGGACAGAAACAACACGGGTTTGTTTATGTCCTGGAACTGCTGTCTCAGCTAAAACTGGAGTCTCAGCACTGACGTCACTTCACACATGAAAATATTTCACTGTATACATTACACATATATATTCAATGTTTATATACATACATATGTCACTGTTACAATGTTAATTAATATGAAAGTTTAAACTTAATATCACTTCCTATATTATATAAGAGACAAACATAATACACATTTTCTTCTCTTAATTTGTGTCTATAAACATTATAAACACTGTGTATATATAACTGTTTATACTATACACATTCACAGACCAGCCATGTGCCAGTCAAGTCTCTTCTGCTGAGTTAAGCAGAAATTGAAGTGTTGCTCCTGCGTGGGTGAGTGGGTAGTGGGGGAGTGGCCCCCAGAAGTACTGTCCCCCAACCTTGGGTGACCGACTACCGTTTTCTTCTTGGGTGTCGGGTGAGCGCTCTCCGGCTCGTTTCTATGCTATCGCGAGCCTTCCCATACTCTTTGAATGAGAGTAGGGACCCATATATTCTGGTTTCTTTTGTAAAAACAATAGTTTTACAGCTTTTCTCGAAGGACCTTAGATCGTAGACATTTATACACTGTAGTATAAGTCTCTGGACCACCATGTGGCCACTTTCCTGGTACGAATACGATCAACTTTCGATTCGTAAGGACCAAAACTTCCGGTTCGTAATGAACAAACATCCGGTTCAGTAAGGACCAACTTAGTGGAGGATGGGACCTCAACGATAACGTGGACTGTATGGTTCTTAACTTGTTGATGAATCCAAGATGTCGCAGCCACCACCAACACCTTCTCAGGGGATCCATATATTGCCACACCTCCACAGGGCTGTAAGATAAACATCAAGGGGATTTATTATAATATATTGCCCAAAGGAGCATATGTCCATATTCGAGTCTTAGATGGACTGAAAGGCGTTTCACTCACTGTTTTGACTAAAAAGTCCCTTTAACCGCCGTCGTGGGTAAAATTAGAAGGTTCTTGAATACAAGAACTGCGCAGTTCCTGTCTTGACAAGAACATCAAATTCTTACCTTGCCGTGTAACTTTGAGCGATGGTGTTGGATCCCCATATATAGGCGGAAATGCTGTCTTGATTGTAGAATGCCGCTGAAGAATCACGCGTCTTGTTCTGATGGAGTTCACTTGCGATTGTCTCTACTTTTCTCCTTTTTGCAGTGAGAAGTTGCGCACCTGAATATACTGCAATGTTGATGTTAATCACTAAACACGCTGGAACAGAGTTCTTATCTTATTTCCCGACGTTAGTGGAGATTAAATGATATAACGGACGCGCAACGAGTAATGTCTGTTGATTTACATCGCTCGCGCCGCATGACGACTAGAGTCGTATGACCCGTTCTTGCGGTGGTCAATTCAATCTGCCCGCTCGTGCTGCTCTTTTGCAGTCTCGTGCAGCCATGTGCTGCCACGAGGTGCCTCGTGGAGCTGTGGTCAGCACAATTCTTGACACACTGTTGACAGTACATCTGGCATGAATTAATTGTTTATCGCAGCCAGACGCGCCTCCTCTGGCCCTTTCCTAAGGGTGGAAAGGGTAAGGGCCCTTACCAAGGTAGTAAGGGCGCATACCCTCTCCTTTGGAGAATTTTCTCCACATATATTATATATATATATATATATATATATATATATATATATATATATATATATATATATATGTATATATATATATATATATATATATATATATATATATATATATATATATATATATATATATATATATATTATATATATATGTATATATATATATATATATATATATATATATATATATATATATATATATATATATATATATATATACAGCCTTGTCTAATCCTCCAGCACCAGGGTCAAGTACTCTAGTAAGTCTGGCATAGCTTCAGGGCGCCTGGATGCTGCCGGGTAATTGCACCGGGAGCCGCGCGAACGAAAAATTGGAATAAGTTCGAAAATTATGCTAACCATATAGAAAAATAGAGTAACTCTCTGGCAACACAATGGTACAAAAATCATTGTCGTAGGACATTCCTACAAGGAATTATTATCATCTATCAACATGGTGACGCCAACACCCGAAGCAGGTCTGCTCACATGTCTGAATTTTCGTATTTTTTATGATTTTTTCCTTAATTTCTTGTATTATTCTTACTTATATAATAATTGACAATTTGGCATCATAACAGAGTGGGCGGAGCTTATACATAGTCTGGGAGCCAATCAGCAACCTTCTTGGAACATTCGCTTGCGTCACCAGAAAGTTTTGTCTCAGGATAACGGGAAATATGCTTCAATATAACGCTATCATCACTACTACAGCTTTTTATCTATCACAATTGATTTAATACGACATAATAGACAATCTAAATAATAAACAAATATGGTAAATACTCCAGAATGAATAATATGTGGCATAATATGATCGCCACCTCGGAGTAAATCAGAACTTCACTGGGGATTGGTGTTTCTCTCTTCTCTCTTGGGGACTTGCATTAAAGAAAACGCACAGGGCTAACTATGATATACACTCGTAATGCAAGATAAAGCTGAGAAAAATGCTATTATACTCCAAAAAAAATTGTTTTTGTTTCAACTTTCCGGGATTATCTCTGAAGTAAATTATTCATTTATATTTGAACCAGTGTCTATAATATTCATAGAAATGAAATGAAATACAGAGACAACATAAAGAAAGGTTGTATTAATTAATGGTCTTAAATCTTTTGGGATGTCATTTAGTTTTGATTTATGTGAGGTTAAATGTCGGATATTTTCCAAAATGTAAAAACATACAAACTTTATTTATTTTAAGAATGAAGATAGAGATAAATTCAGAAAACAAAACGTGAAAAATTCAGATTATCTTGTTTTATGCGTAGGTGACGCCAATCGCTTCTACAAGTCCCACTACGACAGAAGGATTTTTATATATGAAGTTTGGTAAAAATTTGATAAATATTTCTTTTCTCAGTTGTTTGTTGGGCGATCTTTTGAAACCTGATACATGCATGATAGACAGGGGCTTCTTTACAAAAAAAAAAAAAAAAAAAAAAGAAAAGATATCGGACCATAAATAACGAAGTTCATGCGTTATCGTTAAATTACCTTATGATAGTGTTAAGATAAAGAAAATGAGAAGACAAGACCGAAATTCAGTTTTATAACTGATATAGTAAAATAGGTATAAAGCTAGGTTAGGCTAGGTTAGCTGGTTAACTAGGTTAGGCTGGTTAGGCTATGTTAAGCTAGGTTAAGCTAGGTTAAGCTAAGGTAGAATACAAATTTTAACAAAAATAATATAATACGTCACAGATACTATGAAATAGTTTAAGTGTAAGATGGGTTAGAGATGTTATAGGTTAGAAATAGAGAACACTGGAGTAGGATACAGGTTGAAGACTAATTACAACAAAGTCATAGTAAGTGGAAGGGGACTTTACGGTGCCCCGTGGCCTGATGCAAAAGCTCTAGCTTCACACGGTGAGGGTCCGGTTCGATTCCCGGCGAGGTAGAAACATTGGCGTTTTCCCACTGGTTGTTCACGTTCGCCCATCATTAAAGTGGGTACCTGGGTATTAGTGGACTGGGTGGGTCGCATCCTGGGACAAAACTGACCT
>WNWK01029056.1:0-24773 GCA_009830355.1 Cherax destructor | reverse complement strand
AATTTAGTTTGTCTAAATCCTAAAAGATCCTAACATCTAGATTGAATCAATTACCTACCATCTTCTGTCATCGCGAATTTTAATACACTAGTAATGCCCTCAAAGGTCATTGATATATAAAAAAAAAAGGGCCTAAGACTGATCCCTGTCCTATTTAGAAAATTTAAATTTCCATGAACTCGAACTTAACATGGTACATAATTTTTTTTGAATGAACTTTAAATATTCGAAACGAAAAATTTTGCCCAAGACGTTTTTGGGATATACATTCATCTTTGATATATTACCTAAACCTGATTTTTTTTCGGTAAACCCCCCCGCGCCGGTCACCCCGAACTCTTTTGGGGATCGGGTCTGATCAATCAGGCTTTTGCTAGGCACGAAAACACGCGAACCACAGCCCTCGTCGGAACAAAAGGTGCAGGGCGTGTTTTATTGATTTATACAGTGCATTTATTACATTTATTTTTTTGGAAAAAGATACAAATGCAGAATAATGCGAATCTTTATTGACAATGTATTCAAAAAAGGCAGTATTCAAATTAGGGATACATCCCTCTCAAATCCAACTTACATGCATTATTTTATTGATGGATTTCATAGGTATTAATTTTTTTATTGAACAAAATGCTTTTTTCCTTTTGGAACTGCACTGTTCTATATCCAGTAACTGAAATCAAAACATATTTATATTATTTGGCAAGTATAGATCTGGGATATAAATCAAAATTCAATGTATAACTTTATTTATAAATAGATTTTACCACATCGTCAACTTTAAACATGTTTGCAAAGGATACAAAGACATAATCGTTGGGGCATTGTCATGTCTTCATTGGATTGCCGCTATATAAATGGTTTCTATATTTTTTGATGTTGGTGTTATAGTGTTTGCTTGATCAGTTTATCCTAACCGACTTTAATATCTCTTGAAACTGGTCAAAAGTCAGTCACCAGCGACAATAGGGATTGTTTCGAGGGGTTTTCGGGGTGCTCCTGGACAGTGAGGTTTTGGAATGCAAGATCCTTGAAGAATAGTATGAAATTTTGGGAAAACTCTCTGCTTCGTGAGTTTTAGATCGAGTGTCGCTTGATTGCAATTATGAGTTCAGGTGCTGTTGGGGAGATTCAGAACAGTGAGGCCGGACAACGAGATCCGAATACGCTCTTGAAAGAGTTTGATTGGGCGATGCAGGATCGGAGATATTGAATGGAATGTGTCTTGAGGAAGATTTTGACATATTCGATAAAAATTTTTTTTTGTTGTTTGATGAGATTTGTCACAGAAAATCTTCCTTTCTATCCCATATCCTCTGTTGCTCGTCGAAGAATATTTCGGACGCACACGTATTTCTGGAGGCATGTTTAGGTTTTTTCTATTCATAACAGTGAGTTTATTGATGGAGATTTGAGAACCTTGTCTGCTCCTCCGTCATATGAATTCCATTGGAAAGCCGTGGGCTATCAGATGACTACGGGGTTAAACGTATGACTTTCTAGTATGAAGGTGAAGAGTGATGTGAATAAAGTGAGTTGCACATGGTGTTTTATACCCAGGAGAATTCCTAGGTGAGGTCACCCATTAGCTCAAGTCAGGTGTCAACGTCATTGGTTGACACCTGATTAATATTAATATTATTTGTGAATAATATATTAATGCATTATACTGTGCTTAATATTACAGTGCTTATATTTTTAATAAACAGATACTGTTTTTAATATATTGTTTATTTATTAAAAATTGAAACAGAAAAGAAATTAAGAATAGAGGAACACTGCAGCAAGCCTATTGGCAGATATTAGTCAGGTCCACATCATGCTAATCATTATCACCCACATATTTTTTCAACCTTTTTTTAAGCTTCCCAAGAAGTTTGTAAGAAACGTGACGTACATTTTTGAAAGTAGATGGACTACCTGCTCGGGACAGATTACCTAAAGCTTATTATCTTACACGGTTGTTATTACTATTGTCACATGTCAGCATTATCTGGCTACACGATTTTCCTTAAGGTGGTATAAACATTGTTATGCTACTATCTGGTATTCTTTTTGTTAAATCAAGGCTAGAATTACAAGAAACATGCACATACACATCTCTCTTTGTAATTACCGAGAGATATACAATGATGGGTGATATAAGTAGATGAGAATGGATAAAGAGTGCTGCAGGCCTGCTGGCTAGTACATGGGAAATATTTATCGAAAACCATCTATGTATTAAGTAAGAACATAAGAAATAAGGAACACTGCAGCATGCCTGTTGGCCCATCCTAGGCAAGGCCTTCACAATCCATCCCACTAACAGAATATTTGCTCAACCCAATTTATAATGCTACCCAAGAAATAAGCTTTAATAATTTTATTTACTCATGTGCTAGTCCCATTTTCCACTTGTATACCTCGATCATGTATCCCCTCATTCTTCGTCTTACAAGTGAATGTAATTTAAGGGTCTTCAATCTTTCTTCATATGGAAGATTTCTAATGCTATGTCTTAATTTAGCCATTCTATGCTGAATGTTTTCTAACAAATTGTTATCCATTCTGTAATATGGAGACCAGAACTGGCCTGCGTAATCTAGGTGATGCCTTACTAATGATTTATAAATCTGTGATATAACCTCTGGATTTCTATTGCTTACACTTCTCGATATAAATCCCAGTAATCTGTTTGCCTTATTATGTAAGCTTTGGCACTGCTGTCTTGGTTGAAGTTTGCTGCTTTCCATAACCCCCAAGTCCTTTTCGCAATCTGTATGGCTAAGTTCTAGGTTATTTAACATATAAGTAGTCGTAGTGCTAGGAATAAGATGGACGAGTTGAGAGTAGTTGCAAGTACAGGTAATATTGATGTTTTTGCAATAACTGAAACATGGTTTAATATGAAAAATCGGGACTTGCCTGCCGAATGTCACATTCAGGGTTTTAAATTGTTCCAAGTAGACAGAAGTATCGGGAAGGGGGGTGGGGTGGCACTCTATGTCCGTGATCATTTAAATTGTTGTATAAAAATGGGTATAAAGTCTGAATTAACACATACAGAGTCTGTCTGGATAGAATTTTCAGAGGGGCATGAAAAATTGATTTTAGGTGTGATATACCGTCCCCCAAACTTAGATAGGGACCAAGGGAGACTACTATGGGAGGAAATTGTTAAGGCCACAATGCACGATAACGTAGTTATTCTGGGTAACTTCAACTTTAGTCAAATTGATTGGAATTTTTTGACTGGGAATTTTGAATCTAACGATTTCTTAGAAGTAGTTCAAGATTGTTTTTGAAGCAGTTTGTGACAGAACCTACAAGGGAAATAATCTGCTTGACTTAGTTCTGGCAAACAAGGAAACCCTTGTTAATAATTTAGAAATTACAGAGGAACTCGGCGCAAGCGACCACAAATCAATTACCTTTGGCATTGAATGGAAGTTTCATAGTAGGAATAACTCAGTAACGGTCCCAGATTTTCGCTTAGCAGATTACAATAGACTTAGAGAACACTTATCATCTGTGGACTGGGGTAATGAAGAGAGCTATCAATATGACAGTTTTCTGAACACTATACATGCTGCCCAAAGAACATTTATCCCATATAAAGAAATTAGATCGAATAGAAATGACCCAAAATGGATGAATAATAGGCTCAAATATCTTTTAGGGCAGAAGAAAGGAATTTATAGGTGTATCAAAAGAGGTGAGGGTCATCTTACGAATCAGGACGTTAAAAAGGGGATAAGAAAAGCTAAGCGGGACTACGAAATTAAAGTTGCTAGGGATTCGAAAACTAACCCAAAAAGTTTTTTCCAGGTGTATAGAACAAAAGTTAGAGATAAGATAGGTCCCCTTAAAAATAATTATGGGTATCTTACTGACAAAGAGAATGAAATGTGCTCTATTTTTAATAATTATTTTCTCTCGGTTTTCACTCAGGAAGACACTAATAATATCCCAAGAATTAGGTATTTTAGTGGGCCTGAAGAAGATAAATTATGTAGTATCACAGTCACTAGCGAAATGGTTATCAAACAGATAGACCGTTTGAAGCAAAATAAATCGCCAGGCCCTGATGAGCTTTTTTCAAGGGTTCTTAAGGAATGCAAAATTGAACTCTGTAACCCTTAACTAACATTTTTAACCTATCTCTTCAAACAGGTGTAGTGTCTGATACGTGGAAGATGGCTAATGTAATTCCTATTTTTAAAGCAGGGGACAAGTCGTTACCATCAAATTACCGCCCAATAAGTCTAACTTCAATTGTAGGCAAATTATTAGAGTCGATTATAGCTGATAACATAAGAAGCCATCTCGATAGGCATAATTTGATTAATGATACTCAACATGGATTCACCAGGGGCCGTTCCTGCCTAACTAATTTATTAACTTTTTTTCAGTAAGGCTTTTGAGGCAGTTGATCATGATAAAGAATTCGATATTGTTTATTTGGATTTTAGTAAGGCTTTTGATAGAGTACCACATCAGAGACTGTTAAAAAGTGGCTGCTCACGGCATTGGAGGAAAAGTGTTTTCATGGATCGAGTCATGGCTCACCAATAGGAAGCAGAGGGTGTGCATTAATGGGGTTAAATCTGAGTGGGGATCTGTAACAAGTGGCGTTGCACAGGGATCGGTTTTAGGCCCGTTGTTGTTTATAATATATATAAATGACCTTGACGAGGGAATTACTAGTGATATGAGCAAATTCGCTGATGACACGAAGATAGGTAGGATAATCGATTCAGACGTAGATGTCACGGAACTTCAGGAGGATTTAGACAAACTCAATTCCTGGTCAGAAAAGTGGCAGATGCAGTTCAATGTAGATAAATGCAAGGTTCTGAAGCTCGGGAGTGTCCATAACCCAAGCACTTATAAGTTAAATAACGTAGAACTTGCCATACAGATTGCGAGAAGGACTTGGGGGTGATGGTAAGCAGCAACCTTAAACCAAGACAGCAATGCCTAAGCGTACGTAATAAGGCAAATAGATTACTGGGATTTATATCAAGAAGTGTTAGCAACAGAAGTCCAGAGGTTATATTACAGCTTTATACATCATTAGTAAGGCCTCACCTAGATTACGCAGCTCAGTTTTGGTCTCCATATTACAGAATGGACATAAATTCGTTAGAAAACATTCAGCGTAGAATGACTAAATTAATACATAGCATTAGAAATCTTCCTTACGAAGAAAGATTGAAGACCTAAAATTACATTCACTTGTAAGACGTAGAATGAGGGGAGACATGATCGAGGTATACAAGTGGAAAATGGGTATTAACAAAGGGGATATAAAAAGGTCTTGAGGATATCTCTCCATGAGAGAACCCGCAATAATGGATTCAAGTTAGATAAGTTTAGATTTAGAAAGGATATAGGAAAGTATTGGTTTGGAAATAGGGTAGTTGATGAGTGGAACAGTCTGCCTAGTAGGGTTATTGAAGCTAGGACCTTGGGTAGTTTCAAATTTAGGTTGGATAAATTCATGAGTGAGAGGGTTGGATTTGAGTGGGACTCCGCATGAGTGGGTAGAATTGTAAAAGCTTATTTCTTGGGTAGCATTGAAAATTTGGTTGAGCAAATATTCTGTTAGTGGGACGGATTGTGAAGGACCTGCCTAGTATGGGCCAACAGGCCTGCTGCAGTGCTCCTCCTTTCTTATGTTCTTATGTTCTTATGTTCTTAAGTTCTTAGGCTATGAACACTCCCGAGCTTCAGAACCTTGCATTCATCTAAATTGAACTGCATCTGCCACTTTTCTGATCAGGAATTTAGTTTGTCTAAATCCTCCTAAAGATCCATAACATCTACGATTGAATCAATTATCCTACCTATCTTCATGTCATCAGCGAATTTGCTAATATCACTAGTAATGCCCTCATCAAGGTCATCCACAGGATGGATATGGGGTGCACAATAAACTAGCCACTTCGGTGGCAAAATCTAATCTGATATATATTATAAACAACAAAGGGCCTAAGACTGATCCCTGTGCAACGTATTTCAGTAAAATTTCAAATTTCCATGAACTCGAACTTAACTTATGGTACATAATTCTTCTTTTAGAATGAATCATTAATATTCTGAAGACGAGAAACTTGCTTCCGAAACCCAAGCATCATGTATTTAGTGATATACATTCATCTTTGTATATATTACCTAGAGTTTACCTGCAGTGATTTTTCGGGGTCAACGCCCCCGCGGCTCGGTCTGAGTCCGAACCTCATTGTGGATCAGGGTCTGATCAATCAGGCTGTTACTGCTAGCTGCACGCAAACTGACGTTCGAACCACAGCCCGGTCAGTCAGGAACTAACTTAAGGTGCATGTGCAGTGACTTATTGATTTATACGAGTGCATTTGATTACATTTATTTTTTCTTATGGAAAAAAGATACAAATGCAGAATAATGCGAATCTTTATTGACAATGTATTCAATGAAAGGCAGTATTACAAATCTACTGGATACATCCCTCTCAAATCCAACATACATGCATTATTTTATTGATGGATTTCATAGGTATTAATTTTTTTATTGAACAAATATGCTTTTTTCCTTTTGGAACTGCACTGTTCTATATCCAGTAACTGAATATCAAAACATATTTACCATATTATTTAGGCAAGTATAGATCTGGGATATAAACTCAAAATTCAATGTATAACTTTATTTATAAATAGCAGTTTTACCACATCGTCAACTTTTAAACATGTATTGCAAAGGATACAAAGACATAATCGTTGGAGGCATTGTGCATGTCTTCATTGTGATTGCCGCTATATTAAATGGGTTTCTATATCTTCTTGATGTTGGTGTTATAGTGTTTGCTTTAGCATCAGTTTATCCTGACTTACCGACTTTAATATCTCTGAAACTGGTCAAAAGTCATGTCACCAGCGACAATAGGGATTGTTTCGAGGGGTTTTCGGGGTGCTCCTGGACAGTGAGGTTTTGGAATGCAAGATCCTTGAAGAATAGTATGAAATTCTTGTATGGAAAACCTCTGCTTCGTGAGATTTTAGATCGAGTGTCGCTTGATTGCGAATTATTGGATGCTTCAGGTGCTGTTCGGGGAGATTCAGAACAGTGAGGCTCGGGACAACGAGATCCTTGAATACGCTCTTGTAGAGTTTGATTGGGCGACTGCATGGATCGCGAGATATTGAATGGAATGTGTCTTGAGTGAGAGATTTTGGACATATTCGATAAAAATTTATTTTTGTTGTTTGACTGAGATTTGTCACAGGAGAATCTTCCTTTCTATCGCCATATCCTCTGTTGCTCGTCGAAGAATATTTCGGACGCACACGTATTTATGGAGGCATGTTTTAGGTTTTTTCTTATTCATAACAGTGAGTTTATTGATGGAGATTTTGAGAACACTTGTCTGCTCCTCCGTCATATGAATTCCATTGGTGAAGCCGTGGGCTATCATGATGACTACGTGTGTTAAACGTATGACTTTCTAGTATGAAGGTGAAGAGTGATGTGAATAAAGTGAGTTGCACATGGTGTTTTATACCCAGGAGAATTCCTAGGTGAGGTCACCCATTAGCTCAAGTCAGGTGTCAACGTCATCTGGTTGACACCTGATTAATATTAATATTATTTGTGAATAATATATTAATGCATTATACTGTGCTTAATATTACAGTGCTTATATTTTTAATAAACAGATACTGTTTTACATATATTGTTTATTTATTAAAAAATTGAAACAGAAAAGAAATTAAGAATAGAGGAACACTGCAGCAAGCCTATTGGCAGATATTAGTCAGGTCCACATCAGTGCTAATCATTATCACCCACATATTTTTCAACCTTTTTCAGAGCTTCCCAAGAAGTTTGTAAGAAACGTGACGTACATTTTGAAAGTAGATGGACTACCTGCTCGGGCACAGATTACCTAAAGCTTATTATCTTACACGGTTGTTATTACTATTGTCACATGTCAGCATTATCTGGCTACAGATTTTCCTTAAGGTGGTATAAACATTGTTATGCTACTATCTGGTATTCTTTTTGTTAAATCAAGGCTAGAATTACAAGAAACATGCACATACACATCTCTCTTTGTAATTACCGAGATATACAATGATGGGTGATATAAGTAGATGAGAATGGATAAAGAGTGCTGCAGGCCTGCTGGCTAGTACATGGGAAATATTTATCGAAAACCATCTATGTATTAAGTAAGAACATAAGAAATAAGGAACACTGCAGCATGCCTGTTGGCCCATCCTAGGCAAGGCCTTCACAATCCATCCCACTAACAGAATATTTGCTCAACCCAATTTATAATGCTACCCAAGAAATAAGCTTTAATAATTTTATTTACTCATGTGCTAGTCCCATTTTCCACTTGTATACCTCGATCATGTATCCCCTCATTCTTCGTCTTACAAGTGAATGTAATTTAAGGGTCTTCAATCTTTCTTCATATGGAAGATTTCTAATGCTATGTCTTAATTTAGCCATTCTATGCTGAATGTTTTCTAACAAATTGTTATCCATTCTGTAATATGGAGACCAGAACTGGCCTGCGTAATCTAGGTGATGCCTTACTAATGATTTATAAATCTGTGATATAACCTCTGATTTCTATTGCTTACACTTCTCGATATAAATCCCAGTAATCTGTTTGCCTTATTATGTAAGCTTTGGCACTGCTGTCTTGGTTGAAGTTTGCTGCTTTCCATAACCCCCAAGTCCTTTTCGCAATCTGTATGGCTAAGTTCTAGGTTATTTAACATATAAGTTCTTAGGCTATGAACACTCCCGAGCTTCAGAACCTTGCATTCATCTAAATTGAACTGCATCTGCCACTTTTCTGATCAGGAATTTAGTTTGTCTAAATCCTCCTAAAGATCCATAACATCTACGATTGAATCAATTATCCTACCTATCTTCATGTCATCAGCGAATTTGCTAATATCACTAGTAATGCCCTCATCAAGGTCATTGATATATATTATAAACAACAAAGGGCCTAAGACTGATCCCTGTGCAACGTATTTCAGTAAAATTTCAAATTTCCATGAACTCGAACTTAACTTATGGTACATAATTCTTCTTTTAGAATGAATCATTAATATTCTGAAGACGAGAAAACTTGCTTCCGAAACCCAAGCATCATGTATTTAGTGATATACATTCATCTTTGTATATATTACCTAGAGTTTACCTGCAGTGATTTTTCGGGGTCAACGCCCCCGCGGCTCGGTCTGAGTCCGAACCTCATTGTGGATCAGGGTCTGATCAATCAGGCTGTTACTGCAAGCTGCACGCAAACTGACGTTCGAACCACAGCCCGGTCAGTCAGGAACTAACTTAAGGTGCATGTGCAGTGACTTATTGATTTATACGAGTGCATTTGATTACATTTATTTTTTCTTATGGAAAAAAGATACAAATGCAGAATAATGCGAATCTTTATTGACAATGTATTCAATGAAAGGCAGTATTACAAATCTACTGGATACATCCCTCTCAAATCCAACTTACATGCATTATTTTATTGATGGATTTCATAGGTATTAATTTTTTTATTAAACAAATATGCTTTTTTCCTTTTGGAACTGCACTGTTCTATATCCAGTAACTGAATATCAAAACATATTTACCATATTATTTAGGCAAGTATAGATCTGGGATATAAACTCAAAATTCAATGTATAACTTTATTTATAAATAGCAGTTTTACCACATCGTCAACTTTTAAACATGTATTGCAAAGGATACAAAGACATAATCGTTGGAGGCATTGTGCATGTCTTCATTGTGATTGCCGCTATATTAAATGGGTTTCTATATCTTCTTGATGTTGGTGTTATAGTGTTTGCTTTAGCATCAGTTTATCCTGACTTACCGACTTTAATATCTCTTGAAACTGGTCAAAAGTCATGTCACCAGCGACAATAGGGATTGTTTCGAGGGGTTTTCGGGTGCTCCTGGACAGTGAGGTTTTGGAATGCAAGATCCTTGAAGAATAGTATGAAATTCTTGTATGGAAAACTCTCTGCTTCGTGAGATTTTAGATCGAGTGTCGCTTGATTGCGAATTATTGGATGCTTCAGGTGCTGTTCGGGGAGATTCAGAACAGTGAGGCTCGGGACAACGAGATCCTTGAATACGCTCTTGTAGAGTTTGATTGGGCGACTGCATGGATCGCGAGATATTGAATGGAATGTGTCTTGAGTGAGAGATTTTGGACATATTCGATAAAAATTTATTTTTGTTGTTTGACTGAGATTTGTCACAGAGAGAGATCTTCCTTTCTATCGCCATATCCTCTGTTGCTCGTCGAAGAATATTTCGGACGCACACGTATTTCTGGAGGCATGTTTTAGGTTTTTTCTTATTCATAACAGTGAGTTTATTGATGGAGATTTTGAGAACACTTGTCTGCTCCTCCGTCATATGAATTCCATTGGTAAAGCCGTGGGCTATCATGATGACTACGTGTGTTAAACGTATGACTTTCTAGTATGAAGGTGAAGAGTGATGTGAATAAAGTGAGTTGCACATGGTGTTTTATACCCAGGAGAATTCCTAGGTGAGGTCACCCATTAGCTCAAGTCAGGTGTCAACGTCATCTGGTTGACACCTGATTAATATTAATATTATTTGTGAATAATATATTAATGCATTATACTGTGCTTAATATTACAGTGCTTATATTTTTAATAAACAGATACTGTTTTACATATATTGTTTATTTATTAAAAAATTGAAACAGAAAAGAAATTAAGAATAGAGGAACACTGCAGCAAGCCTATTGGCAGATATTAGTCAGGTCCACATCAGTGCTAATCATTATCACCCACATATTTTTTCAACCTTTTTTCAGAGCTTCCCAAGAAGTTTGTAAGAAACGTGACGTACATTTTTGAAAGTAGATGGACTACCTGCTCGGGCACAGATTACCTAAAGCTTATTATCTTACACGGTTGTTATTACTATTGTCACATGTCAGCATTATCTGGCTACACGATTTTCCTTAAGGTGGTATAAACATTGTTATGCTACTATCTGGTATTCTTTTTGTTAAATCAAGGCTAGAATTACAAGAAACATGCACATACACATCTCTCTTTGTAATTACCGAGAGATATACAATGATGGGTGATATAAGTAGATGAGAATGGATAAAGAGTGCTGCAGGCCTGCTGGCTAGTACATGGGAAATATTTATCGAAAACCATCTATGTATTAAGTAAGAACATAAGAAATAAGGAACACTGCAGCATGCCTGTTGGCCCATCCTAGGCAAGGCCTTCACAATCCATCCCACTAACAGAATATTTGCTCAACCCAATTTATAATGCTACCCAATAAATAAGCTTTAATAATTTTATTTACTCATGTGCTAGTCCCATTTTCCACTTGTATACCTCGATCATGTATCCCCTCATTCTTCGTCTTACAAGTGAATGTAATTTAAGGGTCTTCAATCTTTCTTCATATGGAAGATTTCTAATGCTATGTCTTAATTTAGCCATTCTATGCTGAATGTTTTCTAACAAATTGTTATCCATTCTGTAATATGGAGACCAGAACTGGCCTGCGTAATCTAGGTGATGCCTTACTAATGATTTATAAATCTGTGATATAACCTCTGGATTTCTATTGCTTACACTTCTCGATATAAATCCCAGTAATCTGTTTGCCTTATTATGTAAGCTTTGGCACTGCTGTCTTGGTTGAAGTTTGCTGCTTTCCATAACCCCCAAGTCCTTTTCGCAATCTGTATGGCTAAGTTCTAGGTTATTTAACATATAAGTTCTTAGGCTATGAACACTCCCGAGCTTCAGAACCTTGCATTCATCTAAATTGAACTGCATCTGCCACTTTTCTGATCAGGAATTTAGTTTGTCTAAATCCTCCTAAAGATTCATAACATCTACGATTGAATCAATTATCCTACCTATCTTCATGTCATCAGCGAATTTGCTAATATCACTAGTAATGCCCTCATCAAGGTCATCCACAGGATGGATATGGGGTGCACAATAAACTAGCCACTTCGGTGGCAAAATCTAATCTGATATATATTATAAACAACAAAGGGCCTAAGACTGATCCCTGTGCAACGTATTTCAGTAAAATTTCAAATTTCCATGAACTCGAACTTAACTTATGGTACATAATTCTTCTTTAGAATGAATCATTAATATTCTGAAGACGAGAAAACTTGCTTCCGAAACCCAAGCATCATGTATTTAGTGATATACATTCATCTTTGTATATATTACCTAGAGTTTACCTGCAGTGATTTTTCGGGGTCAACGCCCCCGCGGCTCGGTCTGAGTCCGAACCTCATTGTGGATCAGGGTCTGATCAATCAGGCTGTTACTGCTAGCTGCACGCAAACTGACGTTCGAACCACAGCCCGGTCAGTCAGGAACTAACTTAAGGTGCATGTGCAGTGACTTATTGATTTATACGAGTGCATTTGATTACATTTATTTTTTCTTATGGAAAAAAGATACAAATGCAGAATAATGCGAATCTTTATTGACAATGTATTCAATGAAAGGCAGTATTACAAATCTACTGGATACATCCCCCTCAAATCCAACATACATGCATTATTTTATTGATGGATTTCATAGGTATTAATTTTTTATTGAACAAATATGCTTTTTCCTTTTGGAACTGCACTGTTCTATATCCAGTAACTGAATATCAAAACATATTTACCATATTATTTAGGCAAGTATAGATCTGGGATATAAACTCAAAATTCAATGTATAACTTTATTTATAAATAGCAGTTTTACCACATCGTCAACTTTTAAACATGTATTGCAAAGGATACAAAGACATAATCGTTGGAGGCATTGTGCATGTCTTCATTGTGATTGCCGCTATATTAAATGGGTTTCTATATCTTCTTGATGTTGGTGTTATAGTGTTTGCTTTAGCATCAGTTTATCCTGACTTACCGACTTTAATATCTCTTGAAACTGGTCAAAAGTCATGTCACCAGCGACAATAGGGATTGTTTCGAGGGGGTTTTCGGGGTGCTCCTGGACAGTGAGGTTTTGGAATGCAAGATCCTTGAAGAATAGTATGAAATTCTTGTATGGAAAACTCTCTGCTTCGTGAGATTTTAGATCGAGTGTCGCTTGATTGCGAATTATTGGATGCTTCAGGTGCTGTTCGGGGAGATTCAGAACAGTGAGGCTCGGGACAACGAGATCCTTGAATACGCTCTTGTAGAGTTTGATTGGGCGACTGCATGGATCGCGAGATATTGAATGGAATGTGTCTTGAGTGAGAGATTTTGGACATATTCGATAAAAATTTATTTTTGTTGTTTGACTGAGATTTGTCACAGAGAGAGATCTTCCTTTCTATCGCCATATCCTCTGTTGCTCTTCGAAGAATATTTCGGACGCACACGTATTTCTGGAGGCATGTTTTAGGTTTTTTCTTATTCATAACAGTGAGTTTATTGATGGAGATTTTGAGAACACTTGTCTGCTCCTCCGTCATATGAATTCCATTGGTGAAGCCGTGGGCTATCATGATGACTACGTGTGTTAAACGTATGACTTTCTAGTATGAAGGTGAAGAGTGATGTGAATAAAGTGAGTTGCACATGGTGTTTTATACCCAGGAGAATTCCTAGGTGAGGTCACCCATTAGCTCAAGTCAGGTGTCAACGTCATCTGGTTGACACCTGATTAATATTAATATTATTTGTGAATAATATATTAATGCATTAAGAACATAAGAACATAAGAAAGGAGGAACACTGCAACAGGCCTACTGGCCCATACTTGGCAGGTCCATGTCAAAACCAACCCACCAACAAAAATATTTGTCCAACCCATCCCCATCGCCATCCAAGCAAGAAGCCCCGACAACACCCCTCCCCCCCCCAACAACTGTGCAAGTCCCGTTCAAATCCAACCCCTCTCACTCACAAGAACACAGAAATAAGGAACACTGCATCAAGCCAACTGATCCACACTAGGCAAAACCCAAAACCAATCCCACAAACAAAAACTCCTACCCAACCCACCTACTCCATCCATGGAATATGCTTTGATAATCAGGGCACTATAAAATAGGGTACTGAAGGAGCTGAAGCACCTGGTCCATCACAAGAGCACCTAAGGAGTTGAAGCACCTGGTCCATCACCAGGGCAATGAATAAGCCGAAGCACATGATCCATCACCAGGGCGTTGAAGGAGCCGGAGCACCTGGTCCATCACCAGGGCACTGAATAAGCCGAAGCAAATGATCCATCACCAGGGTACTGAGGGTGCCGAAGCACCTGGTCCATCACCAGGGTGCTGAGGGAGCCGAAGCACCTGGTTCATCACCAGGGTACTGAGGGAGCCGAAGCACCTGGTTCATCACCAGGGTGCTGAGGGAGCCGAAGCACCTGGTCCATCACCAGGGTACTGAGGGAGCCGAAGCACCTGGTCCATCACCAGGGTACTGAGGGAGCTGAAGCATCTGGTCCATCACCAGGGTACTGAGGGAGACGAAGCACCTGGTCCATCACCAGAGAATTGAATGAGCCTAAGCACCTGGTCCATCACATTATTATACTGTGCTTAATATTACAGTGCTTATATTTTTAATAAACAGATACTGTTTTACATATATTGTTTATTTATTAAAAAATTGAAACAGAAAAGAAATTAAGAATAGAGGAACACTGCAGCAAGCCTATTGGCAGATATTAGTCAGGTCCACATCAGTGCTAATCATTATCACCCACCTATTTTTTCAACCTTTTTTCAGAGCTTCCCAAGAAGTTTGTAGGAAACGTGACGTACATTTTTGAAAGTAGATGGACTACCTGCTCGGGCACAGATTACCTAAAGCTTATTATCTTACACGGTTGTTATTACTATTGTCACATGTCAGCATTATCTGGCTACACGATTTTCCTTAAGGTGGTATAAACATTGTTATGCTACTATCTGGTATTCTTTTTGTTAAATCAAGGCTAGAATTACAAGAAACATGCACATACACATCTCTCTTTGTAATTACCGAGAGATATACAATGATGGGTGATATAAGTAGATGAGAATGGATAAAGAGTGCTGCAGGCCTGCTGGCTAGTACATGGGAAATATTTATCGAAAACCATCTATGTATTAAGTAAGAACATAAGAAATAAGGAACACTGCAGCATGCCTGTTGGCCCATCCTAGGCAAGTCCTTCACAATCCATCCCACTAACAGAATATTTGCTCAACCCAATTTATAATGCTACCCAAGAAATAAGCTTTAATAATTTTATTTACTCATGTGCTAGTCCCATTTTCCACTTGTATACCTCGATCATGTATCCCCTCATTCTTCATCTTACAAGTGAATGTAATTTAAGGGTCTTCAATCTTTCTTCATATGGAAGATTTCTAATGCTATGTCTTAATTTAGCCATTCTATTCTGAATGTTTTCTAACAAATTGTTATCCATTCTGTAATATGGAGACCAGAACTGGCCTGCGTAATCTAGGTGATGCCTTACTAATGATTTATAAATCTGTGATATAACCTCTGGATTTCTATTGCTTACACTTCTCGATATAAATCCCAGTAATCTGTTTGCCTTATTATGTACGCTTTGGCACTGCTGTCTTGGTTGAAGTTTGCTGCTTTCCATAACCCCCAAGTCCTTTTCGCAATCTGTATGGCTAAGTTCTAGGTTATTTAACATATAAGTTCTTAGGCTATGAACACTCCCGAGCTTCAGAACCTTGCATTCATCTAAATTGAACTGCATCTGCCACTTTTCTGATCAGGAATTTAGTTTGTCTAAATCCTCCTAAAGATCCATAACATCTACGATTGAATCAATTATCCTACCTATCTTCATGTCATCAGCGAATTTGCTAATATCACTAGTAATGCCCTCATCAAGGTCATTGATATATATTATAAACAACAAAGGGCCTAAGACTGATCCCTGTGCAACGTATTTCAGTAAAATTTCAAATTTCCATGAACTCGAACTTAACTTATGGTACATAATTCTTCTTTTAGAATGAATCATTAATATTCTGAAGACGAGAAAACTTGCTTCCGAAACCCAAGCATCATGTATTTAGTGATATACATTCATCTTTGTATATATTACCTAGAGTTTACCTGCAGTGATTTTTCGGGGTCAACGCCCCCGCGGCTCGGTCTGAGTCCGAACCTCATTGTGGATCAGGGTCTGATCAATCAGGCTGTTACTGCTAGCTGCACGCAAACTGACGTTCGAACCACAGCCCGGTCAGTCAGGAACTAACTTAAGGTGCATGTGCAGTGACTTATTGATTTATACGAGTGCATTTGATTACATTTATTTTTGCTTATGGAAAAAAGATACAAATGCAGAATAATGCGAATCTTTATTGACAATGTATTCAATGAAAGGCAGTATTACAAATCTACTGGATACATCCCTCTCAAATCCAACTTACATGCATTATTTTATTGATGGATTTCATAGGTATTAATTTTTTTATTGAACAAATATGCTTTTTCCTTTTGGAACTGCACTGTTCTATATCCAGTAACTGAATATCAAAACATATTTACCATATTATTTAGGCAAGTATAGATCTGGGATATAAACTCAAAATTCAATGTATAACTTTATTTATAAATAGCAGTTTTACCACATCGTCAACTTTTAAACATGTATTGCAAAGGATACAAAGACATAATCGTTGGAGGCATTGTGCATGTCTTCATTGTGATTGCCGCTATATTAAATGGGTTTCTATATCTTCTTGATGTTGGTGTTATAGTGTTTGCTTTAGCATCAGTTTATCCTGACTTACCGACTTTAATATCTCTTGAAACTGGTCAAAAGTCATGTCAACAGCGACAATAGGGATTGTTTCGAGGGTGTTTTCGGGGTGCTCCTGGACAGTGAGGTTTTGGAATGCAAGATCCTTGAAGAATAGTATGAAATTCTTGTATGGAAAACTCTCTGCTTTGTTTGATTTTAGATCGAGTGTCGCTTGATTGCCAATTATTGGATGCTTCAGGTGCTGTTCGGGGAGATTCAGAACAGTGAGGCTCGGGACAACGAGATCCTTGAATACGCTCTTGTAGAGTTTGATTGGGCGACTGCATGGATCGCGAGATATTGAATGGAATGTGTCTTGAGTGAGAGATTTTGGACATATTCGATAAAAAAATAGTTTTTGTTGTTTGACTGAGATTTGTCACAGAGAGAGATCTTCCTTTCTATCGCCATATCCTCTGTTGCTCGTCGAAGAATATTTCGGACGCACACGTATTTCTGGAGGCATGTTTTAGGTTTTTTCTTATTCATAACAGTGAGTTTATTGATGGAGATTTTGAGAACACTTGTCTGCTCCTCCGTCATATGAATTCCATTGGTGAAGCCGTGGGCTATCATGATGACTACGTGTGTTAAACGTATGACTTTCTAGTATGAAGGTGAAGAGTGATGTGAATAAAGTGAGTTGCACATGGTGTTTTATACCCAGGAGAATTCCTAGGTGAGGTCACCCATTAGCTCAAGTCAGGTGTCAACGTCATCTGGTTGACACCTGATTAATATTAATATTATTTGTGAATAATATATTAATGCATTATACTGTGCTTAATATTACAGTGCTTATATTTTTAATAAACAGATACTGTTTTACATATATTGTTTATTTATTAAAAAATTGAAACAGAAAAGAAATTAAGAATAGAGGAACACTGCAGCAAGCCTATTGGCAGATATTAGTCAGGTCCACATCAGTGCTAATCATTATCACCCACCTATTTTTTCAACCTTTCTTCAGAGCTTCCCAAGAAGTTTGTAAGAAACGTGACGTACATTTTTGAAAGTAGATGGACTACCTGCTCGGGCACAGATTACCTAAAGCTTATTGTTATCTTACACGGTTGTTATTACTATTGTCACATGTCAGCATTATCTGGCTACACGATTTTCCTTAAGGTGGTATAAACATTGTTATGCTACTATCTGGTATTCTTTTTGTTAAATCAAGGCTAGAATTACAAGAAACATGCACATACACATCTCTCTTTGTAATTACCGAGAGATATACAATGATGGGTGATATAAGTAGATGAGAATGGATAAAGAGTGCTGCAGGCCTGCTGGCTAGTACATGGGAAATATTTATCGAAAACCATCTATGTATTAAGTAAGAACATAAGAAATAAGGAACACTGAAGCATGCCTGTTGGCCCATCCTAGGCAAGTCCTTCACAATCCATCCCACTAACAGAATATTTGCTCAACCCAATTTATAATGCTACCCAAGAAATAAGCTTTAATAATTTTATTTACTCATGTGCTAGTCCCATTTTCCACTTGTATACCTCGATCATGTATCCCCTCATTCTTCGTCTTACAAGTGAATGTAATTTAAGGGTCTTCAATCTTTCTTCATATGGAAGATTTCTAATGCTATGTCTTAATTTAGCCATTCTATGCTGAATGTTTTCTAACAAATTGTTATCCATTCTGTAATATGGAGACCAGAACTGACCTGCGTAATCTAGGTGATGCCTTACTAATGATTTATAAATCTGTGATATAACCTCTGGATTTCTATTGCTTACACTTCTCGATATAAATCCCAGTAATCTGTTTGCCTTATTATGTACGCTTTGGCACTGCTGTCTTGGTTGAAGTTTGCTGCTTTCCATAACCCCCAAGTCCTTTTCGCAATCTGTATGGCTAAGTTCTACGTTATTTAACATATAAGTTCTTAGGCTATGAACACTCCCGAGCTTCAGAACCTTGCATTCATCTAAATTGAACTGCATCTGCCACTTTTCTGATCAGGAATTTAGTTTGTCTAAATCCTCCTAAAGATCCATAACATCTACGATTGAATCAATTATCCTACCTATCTTCATGTCATCAGCGAATTTGCTAATATCACTAGTAATGCCCTCATCAAGGTCATCCACAGGATGGATATGGGGTGCACAATAAACTAGCCACTTCGGTGGCAAAATCTAATCTGATATATATTATAAACAACAAAGGGCCTAAGACTGATCCCTGTGCAACGTATTTCAGTAAAATTTCAAATTTCCATGAACTCGAACTTAACTTATGGTACATAATTCTTCTTTTAGAATGAATCATTAATATTCTGAAGACGAGAAAACTTGCTTCCGAAACCCAAGCATCATGTATTTAGTGATATACATTCATCTTTGTATATATTACCTAGAGTTTACCTGCAGTGATTTTCGGGGTCAACGCCCCGCGGCTCGGTCTGAGTCCGAACCTCATTGTGGATCAGGGTCTGATCAATCAGGCTGTTACTGCTAGCTGCACGCAAACTGACGTTCGAACCACAGCCCGGTCAGTCAGGAACTAACTTAAGGTGCATGTGCAGTGACTTATTGATTTATACGAGTGCATTTGATTACATTTATTTTTCTTATGGAAAAAGATACAAATGCAGAATAATGCGAATCTTTATTGACAATGTATTCAATGAAAGGCAGTATTACAAATCTACTGGATACATCCCTCTCAAATCCAACATACATGCATTATTTTATTGATGGATTTCATAGGTATTAATTTTTTATTGAACAAATATGCTTTTTTCCTTTTGGAACTGCACTGTTCTATATCCAGTAACTGAATATCAAAACATATTTACCATATTATTTAGGCAAGTATAGATCTGGGATATAAACTCAAAATTCAATGTATAACTTTATTTATAAATTGCAGTTTTACCACATCGTCAACTTTTAAACATGTATTGCAAAGGATACAAAGACATAATCGTTGGAGGCATTGTGCATGTCTTCATTGTGATTGCCGCTATATTAAATGGGTTTCTATATCTTCTTGATGTTGGTGTTATAGTGTTTGCTTTAGCATCAGTTTATCCTGACTTACCGACTTTAATATCTCTTGAAACTGGTCAAAAGTCATGTCACCAGCGACAATAGGGATTGTTTCGAGGGGTTTTCGGGTGCTCCTGGACAGTGAGGTTTTGGAATGCAAGATCCTTGAAGAATAGTATGAAATTCTTGTATGGAAAACTCTCTGCTTCGTGAGATTTTAGATCGAGTGTCGCTTGATTGCGAATTATTGGATGCTTCAGGTGCTGTTCGGGAGATTCAGAACAGTGAGGCTCGGACAACGAGATCCTTGAATACGCTCTTGTAGAGTTTGATTGGGCGACTGCATGGATCGCGAGATATTGAATGGAATGTGTCTTGAGTGAGAGATTTTGGACATATTCGATAAAAATTTATTTTGTTGTTTGACTGAGATTTGTCACAGAGAGATCTTCCTTTCTATCGCCATATCCTCTGTTGCTCGTCGAAGAATATTTCGGACGCACACGTATTTATGGAGGCATGTTTTAGGTTTTTCTTATTCATAACAGTGAGTTTATTGATGGAGATTTTGAGAACACTTGTCTGCTCCTCCGTCATATGAATTCCATTGGTGAAGCCGTGGGCTATCATGATGACTACGTGTGTTAAACGTATGACTTTCTAGTATGAAGGTGAAGAGTGATGTGAATAAAGTGAGTTGCACATGGTGTTTTATACCCAGGAGAATTCCTAGGTGAGGTCACCCATTAGCTCAAGTCAGGTGTCAACGTCATCTGGTTGACACCTGATTAATATTAATATTATTTGTGAATAATATATTAATGCATTATACTGTGCTTAATATTACAGTGCTTATATTTTTAATAAACAGATACTGTTTTACATATATTGTTTATTTATTAAAAATTGAAACAGAAAAGAAATTAAGAATAGAGGAACACTGCAGCAAGCCTATTGGCAGATATTAGTCAGGTCCACATCAGTGCTAATCATTATCACCCACCTATTTTTCAACCTTTTTCAGAGCTTCCCAAGAAGTTTGTAGGAAACGTGACGTACATTTTGAAAGTAGATGGACTACCTGCTCGGGCACAGATTACCTAAAGCTATTATCTTACACGGTTGTTATTACTATTGTCACATGTCAGCATTATCTGGCTACACGATTTTCCTTAAGGTGGTATAAACATTGTTATGCTACTATCTGGTATTCTTTTTGTTAAATCAAGGCTAGAATTACAAGAAACATGCACATACACATCTCTCTTTGTAATTACCGAGAGATATACAATGATGGGTGATATAAGTAGATGAGAATGGATAAAGAGTGCTGCAGGCCTGCTGGCTAGTACATGGGAAATATTTATCGAAAACCATCTATGTATTAAGTAAGAACATAAGAAATAAGGAACACTGCAGCATGCCTGTTGGCCCATCCTAGGCAAGTCCTTCACAATCCATCCCACTAACAGAATATTTGCTCAACCCAATTTATAATGCTACCCAAGAAATAAGCTTTAATAATTTTGGAAAAATAAACACATAAGCAGTATAATGTGCTAGTCCCATTTTCCACTTGTATACCTCGATCATGTATCCCCTCATTCTTCATCTTACAAGTGAATGTAATTTAAGGGTCTTCAATCTTTCTTCATATGGAAGATTTCTAATGCTATGTCTTAATTTAGCCATTCTATGCTGAATGTTTTCTAACAAATTGTTATCCATTCTGTAATATGGAGACCAGAACTGGCCTGCGTAATCTAGGTGATGCCTTACTAATGATTTATAAATCTGTGATATAACCTCTGGATTTCTATTGCTTACACTTCTCGATATAAATCCCAGTAATCTGTTTGCCTTATTATGTACGCTTTGGCACTGCTGTCTTGGTTGAAGTTTGCTGCTTTCCATAACCCCCAAGTCCTTTTCGCAATCTGTATGGCTAAGTTCTAGGTTATTTAACATATAAGTTCTTAGGCTATGAACACTCCCGAGCTGTATGTGTATGTGTATGTGTATGTGTATGTATGTGTATGTGCACGATTTTCCTTAAGGTGGTATAAACATTGTTATGCTACTATCTGGTATTCTTTTTGTTAAATCAAGGCTAGAATTACAAGAAACATGCACATACACATCTCTCTTTGTAATTACCGAGAGATATACAATGATGGGTGATATAAGTAGATGAGAATGGATAAAGAGTGCTGCAGGCCTGCTGGCTAGTACATGGGAAATATTTATCGAAAACCATCTATGTATTAAGTAAGAACATAAGAAATAAGGAACACTGCAGCATGCCTGTTGGCCCATCCTAGGCAAGTCCTTCACAATCCATCCCACTAACAGAATATTTGCTCAACCCAATTTATAATGCTACCCAAGAAATAAGCTTTAAAAATTTTTGGGAAAAAATAAACACATAAGCAGTATAATGTGCTAGTCCCATTTTCCACTTGTATACCTCGATCATGTATCCCCTCATTCTTCATCTTACAAGTGAATGTAATTTAAGGGTCTTCAATCTTTCTTCATATGGAAGATTTCTAATGCTATGTCTTAATTTAGCCATTCTATGCTGAATGTTTTCTAACAAATTGTTATCCATTCTGTAATATGGAGACCAGAACTGGCCTGCGTAATCTAGGTGATGCCTTACTAATGATTTATAAATCTGTGATATAACCTCTGGATTTCTATTGCTTACACTTCTCGATATAAATCCCAGTAATCTGTTTGCCTTATTATGTACGCTTTGGCACTGCTGTCTTGGTTGAAGTTTGCTGCTTTCCATAACCCCCAAGTCCTTTTCGCAATCTGTATGGCTAAGTTCTAGGTTATTTAACATATAAGTTCTTAGGCTATGAACACTCCCGAGCTTCAGAACCTTGCATTCATCTAAATTGAACTGCATCTGCCACTTTTCTGATCAGGAATTTAGTTTGTCTAAATCCTCCTAAAGATCCATAACATCTACGATTGAATCAATTATCCTACCTATCTTCATGTCATCAGCGAATTTGCTAATATCACTAGTAATGCCCTCGTCAAGGTCATTGATATATATTATAAACAACAAAGGGCCTAAGACTGATCCCTGTGCAACGTATTTCAGTAAAATTTCAAATTTCCATGAACTCGAACTTAACTTATGGTACATAATTCTTCTTTTAGAATGAATCATTAATATTCTGAAGACGAGAAAACTTGCTTCCGAAACCCAAGCATCATGTATTTAGTGATATACATTCATCTTTGTATATATTACCTAGAGTTTACCTGCAGTGATTTTTCGGGGTCAACACCCCGCGGCTCGGTCTGAGTCCGAACCTCATTGTGGATCAGGGTCTGATCAATCAGGCTGTTACTGCTAGCTGCACGCAAACTGACGTTCGAACCACAGCCCGGTCAGTCAGGAACTGACTTAAGGTGCATGTGCAGTGACTTATTGATTTATACGAGTGCATTTGATTACATTTATTTTTCTTATGGAAAAAGATACAAATGCAGAATAATGCGAATCTTTATTGACAATGTATTCAATGAAAGGCAGTATTACAAATCTACTGGATACATCCCTCTCAAATCCAACTTACATGCATTATTTTATTAATGGATTTCATAGGTATTAATTTTTTATTGAACAAATATGCTTTTTCCTTTTGGAACTGCACTGTTCTATATCCAGTAACTGAATATCAAAACATATTTACCATATTATTTAGGCAAGTATAGATCTGGGATATAAACTCAAAATTCAATGTATAACTTTATTTATAAATAGCAGTTTTACCACATCGTCAACTTTTAAACATGTATTGCAAAGGATACAAAGACATAATCGTTGGAGGCATTGTGCATGTCTTCATTGTGATTGCCGCTATATTAAATGGGTTTCTATATCTTCTTGATGTTGGTGTTATAGTGTTTGCTTTAGCATCAGTTTATCCTGACTTACCGACTTTAATATCTCTTGAAACTGGTCAAAAGTCATGTCACCAGCGACAATAGGGATTGTTTCGAGGGGGTTTTCGGGGTGCTCCTGGACAGTGAGGTTTTGGAATGCAAGATCCTTGAAGAATAGTATGAAATTCTTGTATGGAAAACTCTCTGCTTCGTGAGATTTTAGATCGAGTGTCGCTTGATTGCGAATTATTGGATGCTTCAGGTGCTGTTCGGGGAGATTCAGAACAGTGAGGCTCGGGACAACGAGTTTATTGATGGAGATTTTGAGAACACTTGTCTGCTCCTCCGTCATATGAATTCCATTGGTAAAGCCGTGGGCTATCATGATGACTACGTGTGTTAAACGTATGACTTTCTAGTATGAAGGTGAAGAGTGATGTGAATAAAGTGAGTTGCACATGGTGTTTTATACCCAGGAGAATTCCTAGGTGAGGTGACCCATTAGCTCAAGTCAGGTGTCAACGTCATCTGGTTGACACCTGATTAATATTATTATTATTTGTGATTAATATATTAATGCATTATACTGTGCCTAATATTACAGTGCTTATATTTTTAATAAACAGATACGTTTTTACATATACTGTTTATTTATTAAAAAATTGAAACAGAAAAGAAATTAAGAATAGAGGAACACTGCAGCAAGCCTATTGGCAGATATTAGTCAGGTCCACATCAGTGCTAATCATTATCACCCACCTATTTTTTCAACCTTTTTTCAGAGATTCCCAAGAAGTTTATAAGAAACGTGACGTACATTTTTGAAAGTAGATGGACTACCTGCTCGGGCACAGATTACCTAAAGCTTATTGTTATCTTACACGGTTGTTATTACTATTGTAATAACATAAGAACATAAGAAAGGAGGAACACTGCAGCAGGCCTGTTGGCCCATACTAGGCAGGTCCTTCACAATCCATCCCACTAACAGAATAATTGCCCAACCTAATTTTCAATTCTACCCAAGAAA
>WNWK01029055.1:0-24774 GCA_009830355.1 Cherax destructor | reverse complement strand
GGGTTGAGTTTCTTCGGGGGTTGTAGTTTTTTTCAGGGGTTAAGCCAGGGGGTTCAAGTTTTTTTCAGTGGGTTCAAGTTTTTTTCAGGGGGTTCAATTTTTTTTCAGGGGGTTTTAATGTTTACTTAATATTCACACAGACGCAGCAGTCTCAGGCCTCTCCCCTCGCTGTCCCCCACCTGCTGTCTCTCACCCGCCCCCCCCTCTCCCCTGTTCTCTCCCCCCCCTCACTGCCTCTCACCTCGCTGTCTCTCACCTCGTGCTCTCACCTCACTGCCCCCACCCCCCGTCTCCCCCCCCCACCTCGCTGCCCCCTTTTTCCCTCGCTGCTCTCCCCCGCTGCCCCCCCCACTGCCTCACCTGCTGTCTCTCCCCCGCTGTCTCTCCCCTCCCCCCTGTTCTCCCCTCGCTGTCCCCTCCCTTTTCCCCCCCTGCCTCTCACCCCCCCCCCCTGCCTCCCCCCCACTGCCTCTCACCCGCCCCCTCACCCGCGTCTCTCACCTCACTGCCTCTCCCCCCGCTGTCTCTCACCTCCCCCCCCGGTCTTCCCCCGCTGTCTCTCACCTCACTCCCTCACCTCGCTGTCCCCCCCTCCCCCCCTCGCTGTCTCTCACCTCACGCCTCCCCCTGCTCCACCGCTCCCCTTCCCCCACCCTCCCCCTGCCTCTCATGGGGAGGGGAGTTGAACAGTCTTGGGCCCCTGACACTTATTGTGTTGTCCCTCAACGTGCTAGGGACCCCTGCTCTTCATTGGGGATTTTTGTCTGCCGAGACTTTTGCTTTCGACGGAGGATTTTCGGTGGGCAATTTCTAGGTTTTCCCCAAGTGTATATAACAATGTTTCCCCCCGCCCGTTCTAGAGAGCAGGTTTAGGAATTTCGCGCCCGTAATTGGGGTGGTTTACCCGGTTATGTGTGCGGTGAAGGTTCTCTGTACATTTTCAAGGTCAGCAATTTCACCTCCTTGAAAGGGGCAGTTAGTGTGCAGCAAATTTGCCAGATAAAAAGCCACCGAAGAGGTCAACGGGGGATCTAGCAGATGGGTTGATACACTGTTAGATGTTTTTAAGGTGAGATGACATGATCAGTGATGTCAGTGACCTGTTATTTTTACATGTACTTGTACGAATAAAGATACGTTTTTTTTTTTTTTATTATTATTATTATTATTATTATTATTATTATTATTATTATTATTATTATTATTATTATTATACACAAAAAACCCCCCAATAGGGGGAAATGAACATATGACGACGTTTTGGTGATTTTGATCATTAACAAGTGACGACGCAACACAAGAAGGTGGGGTTTACCTCCATCACCTTGTATTACTGACAGGAGGGGGGGAATAAGAGTGAAGGAGGAAGGCAGAGGGGGAGAGTAGGGGGGGCAAAGAGAGGGGGAAGAAGAGAGGAAGGGGGAAAGGGGAGAGAGGAGAGTAGGAAAACCCAAAAGAAAAAACCAATTTCCTGGTCAGCTGACGCCCAAAATTGAATTCCTCCTGACAAAGTCTTATTGTGAGAGGGAAAACTGAGGGAGAAGTGAGGGAGAGACTGGGGGAGAAATGAGGAAAACTGAGGAAAAGGGAAGGGAGTCAAAAGACTGGGGGAGAAAAAAGAAGATACATTATAAAAAGCATTAGGGGCAATTTTATAATATATATATATATATATATATATATATATATATATATATATATATATATTTTTTTTTGTACAGGGAACCGGTCACGAACGCTTCGAACACGAAAAAAGGGTTCAGGACCAAAATTTCGCCAAATTATTGCATCTGGTCAGAACACATAATGGGGTCCCGAAAAACACAGCCGCGCCATTTTCAATTCTGGCCATTTTTCGCACGCGCCCCAGTTTTACCCAAACCTTCCCTGTTGGGGGGGAACCCCAACTTCGGGGGAGGGGGAAAGAACAACAACAGTGTCGGGGGGAAAAAAAAAAAAAGGGGGGTAACACTTGAACAACAAAAAAAGGCTGGGGAGGGGTAACACTTAAACAACAACAGTGCTGGGGGGGGGGTAAACTTGAACAAAAAAAAGTGTCGGGGGGGGGGGAACACTTAAAACAACAACAACAAAAAAGTGTTGGGGGGGGGGAAACGAACAACAACAACAACAACAACAGTGTCTGGGGGGGGGGGTAACACTTAAAACAACAACAACAAAAAAGTGTTGGGGGGGGGTAAATTTAAACCCCAACAACAAAAAAAAGGTTTTTGGGGGGGGGTCACTTGAACAACAACAACAACAACAACAGTGTTGGGGGAGGGGGTAAACTTGAACAACAACAAAAAAAAATTTCTGGGGGGGGGGGTAAACTTGAAAACAACAACAAAACAGTGCGGGGGGGGGGAACACTTGAACCCAACAACAACAACAACAGTGTGGGGGGGAGGGGAACACTTGAACAACAACAACAACAAAAAATGTTGGGGGGGGGGGTAACATTTGAACCAAAAAAACAACAAAAAAGTGTTTTGGGGAGGGGAACATTTGAACAACAACAACAACAACAACAGTGTCTGGGGGGGGGAAACTTGAACAACAACAACAACAGTGTCGGGGGGAGGGGGTAACACTTGAACAACAAAACAACAACAACGGGTTCCCGGGGGGAGGGGGTAACACTTAACAACAACAACAAAAAAAGTTTTCGGGGGAGGGGGAAACACTTGAAGTCAACAAAAAAGGGGAAGAATTTTCCCGCAGCCCACACGTTTACTGTACCAGGGGGAAAAGATTTTTTCCCTCTCCCTCCCTTTTTCCTTTCCTCCTCCCCCCTTTCCCCCTCCCCCCTTTCCTTCCCCCCCCCCTCCTTCCTCCCCCCTCCATCCTCCCCCCCTCCTTTTTTCCCTCCCCCCGCGGGCACCAAACATTTTTGGAAACCACCCAAAAAAAAAAAGGGGGGGAATATAAGAGAAGTACGGGGGGGGAAGGGTGGGGGGAGGTTAAAGGGAGGTGGGGATGAGAGAGGGAAAAGAAGGATAAGAAGGAGGGAGATAGAGGGGCGGGAGAGTGAGGGAAATAAAGATTACAAACAACAAGATGAAAGAGAAAGTTCAAGACTTAAAACCCTCCATCATCCCCCTCACATTCCCTCCATCATGCCCCCTCACAATTTCCATCATGCCCCCTCACACTTCCCCCCATCATGCCCCTACACCCCCTCCATCATGCCCCCTCACATTTCTCCATCATGCCCCCTCACATTTTTTTCCATTGCTTTTCACATTTTACTGTTTTCCCTCATTTTTTCCCCCATTTGTTTTCCCTCACATTTTCCCATTTTTTTTCCTACATTTTTTATGCCTCACATTTTTTTCCATTGCTTTTCATTTTTAAAGGGTTTAAATTTTCTATCCCCCCCTACATTTTCCTTATGTTTCCTCACTTTCCCCCATCATGCCCCTCATTTTTTCCCCCAATATCCCCCCCTCACATTTCCCCATTCCCTTAAATTTTCCCCCATCTTTTTTTCCCCCTCACATTTTCTCTATTATGCTTCACATTTTCCTTTATGCCTCACATTTTCCCTTTTAATATGCCCCCTTTCCCCCTTTTCCCCATCATGCCCCTCACATTCCTTCCATCATGCTCCCCTCCCCCATCATGTTTCCTCACACTTCTTCCATCATCCCCCCCTCACACTTCCCCAATATGCCCCCACACTTCCTCCATCATGCCTCACCCTTTCCTTTATGCCTCACATTTCCCCTCCATCATGCCCTCACACTTCTCCCATCTTTTTTTCCTCACACTTTCCATCATGCCCTCACATTTTCCTATCATCCCTCCCTCCACATTTCCCTCCATCATGCCCCCTCATTTTTCCTCCATCATCCCCCTCACATTCCCCCATCATGCCCCCACATTTCCCTCCATCATGCCCCCTCAATTTCCCCCATCATGCCCCCTCAACTTCCTCCATCATGCTCTCACATTTCCCATCATGCCCCCTCACTTTCCCCCATCATGCTCCCCCCACTTCCCATCATGCCCTCACCCCTTCCTCCATCATGCCCTCACACTTCCCTCCATCATGCCCCCACTTCCCACATGCTCCCTCACATTTCTCCATCATGCTCCTCACACTTTCCCATCATGCCCCCACATTTTCCATCATCCCCCCCTCACTTTTCCCATCATGCTCCCTCACCATTTCTCCTTTTCCTTTGCCCTCACACTTCTCCATCATGCCTCTCAAACTTCCTCCATCATGCCCCTCACATTTCCCTCCACTTCCTCACACTTCCCCATCCCCTTTCACACTTCCCCCATCATGCCTCCCCTTCCCTCCATCATGCTACCCCCCTTTTCCATCATGCCTCCTCACTTTTCCCCCATCATGCCCCCTCTCACATTTCCCCATCATGCCCCCTCACACTTCCCACGGCTTTCACATTTCCTTCATGTTTCCCTCACGCTTTCCATCATGCCTCACATTTCCCCCATCATCCCTCCCTCACATTTCCCCATCATCCCCATCAACCCCCTCCCCCACCCCCCCCTCACATTTCCCCTCCACTGCCTCACATTTCCCCATCATGCTCCCTCACATTTCCCCCATCATCCCTCCCTCATTTCCATCATGTTTCCTCACATTTCCCTCCATTGCCCCTCACACTTCCTCTCCATCATGCCCCCTCACTTTTCCCCATCATGCCCCCTCCCCTTCCCATCATGCCCTCAAAATTTCCCCATCATGCCCCCCACACCCCCCATCATGCCCCCTCACATTTTCCATCATGCCCCTCACACTTTCCATCATGCCCCCTCACACTTCCCACGCTCCCCACACCCCCCATCATGCTCCCTCACATTTCCCTTGATCATCCCCCTCACACTTCCTCCATCATGCTCCTCCACCTTCCCCATCCTCTCACACTTCCCCATCATGCTCCTACTTTTCCCCCATCATGCCTCCCACACTTTTTTCTATCATGTTTAAATTTCCTCCAAATTTTTCCCTCACATTTTTCCATTTTTTTTTTCCCTCACATTTTTACTGCCCCCCTCATTTCCTCCATCATCCCCTTCCATTTTCCATCAGTTTGTTTCACACTTTCCTTTATGTTTCCCTCCCCTTTCCTCCATCATGCCCCCTCACACTTCCTCCATCATGCTACCTCACACTTCCTCCATCATGCTCCCCCCTTTCCCATCATGCCCCTCACATTTCCTTCCCATCATGCCCCCTCACATTTCCCCCATCATCCCCTCCTCACATTTTCCCATCATCCCCTCCCCTTCCCCCATCATGCCCTCATTTCCCCCATCATCCCCCTCACATTTCCCCCCATCATGCCCCCTCATTTCCCCATCATGCTCCCCACATTTTCCATCATCCCCCCTCACTTTTCCCCATCATGCCCTTCACTTTTCCCTCCATCATTTTCCTCACATTTCCCATCATGACCTCACATTTCTCCATCATGCTCCTACTTTCCATATGTTTCCCTCACTTTTCCCATCATGTTTGCTCACATTTTTCCATCATGCCCCTCACATTTCCCCTCCATCATCCCTCCCCCCCTTTCTCCATCATGTTTCGCCACACCCCCATCATGCTCCTCACATTTCCCCATCATGCCCCCTTCACATTTCCCCAACATGCCCCCCACAGTTCCCCCATCATCCCCCTTCCCCACTTCCATCATGCTACCTCACATTTCCCCTTAATATGCCCCCAAAATTTCCCCCATCAGCCCCCTCAAATTTCCCTCCATCATCCCTTCCTCAAATTTTCATCATCCCGCTCACATTTTCCTCCATCATCCCCCCCTCACTTTTCCCTTAAATGCTACCTCACATTTCCCCATCATGCTCCCTCACCCCTTCCTCCATCATACCCCCTCACATTTCCCCCACTTCCCCCTCACCCCTTCCCTCCATCATGCCCTTCCCCTTTCCATCATGCTCCCCACACTTTTCCTTTTCTACCCATTTCCCAATCATGCCCCCATTTTTCATCATGTTTCCCCACATTTCCCCCATCATGCTCCCTTACACTTCTCCACGCTTCCCTCACATTTTCCCCCATCATGCTCCCCACACTTCCTCCATCTTTACTCCCACTTCCATCATGCCCCCACATTTCCCCCATCATGTTTCACTTTTCCCTCCATCATGCTACCCACTTTTCCATCATGCCCCCACATTTTCCCCATCTTTTTTTCCCCCCACATTTCCCATCATGCCCCCTCACACTTCCCACCCCCACATTTCCCCATCATGCTCCCATTTCCCATCATGCCCCTCACACTTCCTATATCATGATCCCTCACCCCTTCTCCATCATGCCCCCCATTTCCCTCCATCATGCTCCCATTTCCCCCACTTCCCCTCACCTTTCCCATCATCCCTTCCTCACCCCCCATTGCTCCCTCACGTTTCCCCCATCATGCCCCCTCCCCCTTTCCCCCATCATGCCCCTCACCCCTTCCCTCCATCATGCCCCCTCCCCTTCCCATCATGCCCCCTCACATTTCCCCCATCATGCTCCCTCCACTTCCTCCATCATGCCCCCTTTTTCCCCTTTTCCCTTCCATTGCCCTCATTTTTTATCTTTTTTTCCTCACATTTTTTTTCCATTGTTTTCCTCAAATTTCCTTTCTGTTTTCCCTCATTTTTCCTTTATTTTTTTTCCTCACATTTACTCCCCCCCTCATTTTTTCCCCATTTTTTTTTCCTCTTTTTTTTAATTTCCATTTTTCCCCTCACATTTTTTTCCTTTCCACCCCATCATTTTTCCCCCATCCCCTTTCCATTTCCCCATTTTCCCCCTTTCCACTTTACACTTTTTTACAATTTCCTTTATTTTTCCCCCCATGACATTTTTTTCCTTTCCACTTTCCTTTCCATTTCCCCCCTTTTTCCATTTCCCCCAATACTTTTCCCTTTTATCCCTTCCCCCATCATTTTCCCCATTTCCCCCTTTCCATTTCCTTTACACTTTTCCCTTTTTAAATCTTTTCCTTTATTTTTCCCCCTTTACCCCCCCCTTTTCCTTTCCATTTTCCCCCTTTCCACCCTTTTCCCCCCTTTTTTTATTTTTTCTTTCCTTTATTTTTATCAATTAGAATGATGTAGTAGACACTGAGTGTTACCACAGTGTACTTGTAGAATGATGTAGTAGCACACTGGGGTGTTCCCACAGTGTACTTGTAGAATGATGTAGTAGACACTGAGTGTTCCCACAGTGTACTTGTAGAATGATGTAGTAGCACACTGGGGTGTTACCACAGTGTACTTGTAGAATGATGTAGTAGCACACTGAGTGTTCACAGTGTACTTGTAGAATGATGTAGTAGCACACTGAGGTGTTCCCACAGTGTACTTGTAGAATGATGTAGTAGCACACTGAGGGTGTTACTCACATACTTGTAGAATGATGAGTAGCACACTGAGGTGTTACCACAGTGTACTTGTAGAATGATGTGTAGCACACTGAGGTGTTACCACAGTGTACTTGTAGAATGATGTAGTAGCACACGGGAGGGGTTCCACAGTGTACTTGTAGAATGATGTAAGCACACTGAGGTGTTCCACAGTGTATTTGTAGAATGATGAGTAGCACACTGGAGTGTTCCCACAGTGTACTTGTAGAATGATGAGTAGCACACTGAGGTGTTCCACAGTGTACTTGTAGAATGATGTAGAGCACACTGAGGGTGTTCCACAGTGTACTTGTAGAATGATGTAGTAGCACACTGAGAGTGTTCACAGTGTACTTTGTAGAATGATGTGAGTAGTACATGAGTGTTCCCACAGTGTACTTGAGAATGATTGTAGCACACTGAGTGTTCCACAGTGTACTTGTAGAATGAGGTAAAGCACACTGGGGGTGTTACCACATTTACTTGTAGAATGATGTAGTAGCACACTGAGGTGTTACCACAGTGTACTTGTAGAATGATGAGTAGCACACTGAGGTACCACAGTGTATTTGTAGAATGATGTAGTAGACACTGGGGGTGTTACCACAGTGTACTGTAGAATGATGAGTAGACACTGAGGTGTTACACAGTCCCCCCCCCCCCCCCCCCCCCTTTTTTTTTTTTTTTTTTTTTTTTTTTTTTTTTTTTTTTCCAAGTACTTTAGAATGATGTAGTAGCACTGATGTTAAATTCTGTAGAATGATGGTAGACACTGAGTGTTCCACAGTGTACTTGTAGAATGATGAGTAGACACGAGTGTTCCACAGTGATTGAGAATGATGTGAACACTGAGTTTCCACAGTGTCGAGAATGATGTAGTCACAGTGTTCCACAGTGTTTGAATGATGAGACACTGAGTGTTCCACAGTGTACTTGTAGAATGATGTAAACACTGAGTGTTCCACAGTGTACTTAAATGATGTGTGCACTGAGGTTCCCACAGTGTACTTGTAGAATATGGTAGACACTGGGGTGTTCCCAGTGTACTTGTAGAATGATGTAAGCACACTGGGGTGTTCCACAGTGTACTTGTAGAATGATTCCACAGGTGTACATGTTGTGAATGATTAGTAGACACTGGGGTGTTCCACAGTGTACTTGTAGAATGAAGTAGCACACTGATGTTCCACAGTGTACTTGTAGAATGATGTAGCACACTGAGGTGTTACCACAGTGTACTTGTAGAATGATGTAGTAGACACTGAGTGTTCCACAGTGTACTTGTAGAATGATGTAGTAGCACACGAGGTGTTCCCACAGTGTACTTGTAGAATGATGTGTAGCACACTGGGGTGTTACCACAGTGTACTTGTAGAATGATGTAGTAGACACTGAGTGTTACCACAGTGTACTTGTAGAATGATGTAGTAGCACACTGAGGTGTTCCACAGTGTACTTGTAGAATGATGTAGTAGCACACTGAGGTGTTCCACAGTGTACTTGTAGAATGATGTAGTAGCACACTGAGGTGTTACCACAGTGTACTTGTAGAATGATGTAGTAGCACACTGAGGTGTTACCACAGTGTACTTGTAGAATGATGTAGTAGCACACTGAGTGTTACCACAGTGTACTTGTAGAATGATGTAGTAGCACACTGAGGGTTCCACAGTGTACTTGTAGAATGATGTAGAGCACACTGATGGTGTTACCACAGTTAGTAGAATGTGTAGAACTGAGTGTCACAGTGTCTTGTTTTAACACTGAGGGTTTACCACAGTGTACTTGTAGAATGATGTAGTAGCACACTGATGGTGTTACCACAGTGTACTTGTAGAATGATGTAGTAGCACACTGAGGGTTTTACCACAGTGTACTTGTAGAATGATGTAGTAGCACACTGATGGTGTTACCACAGTGTACTTGTAGAATGATGTAGTAGCACACTGAGGGTTTTACCACAGTGTACTTGTAGAATGATGTAGACACACTGAGTGTTCCCACAGTGTACTTGTAGAATGATGTAGTAGCACACTGAGTGTTCCCACAGTGTACTTGTAGAATGATGTAGTAGTACACTGAGGGTGTTACCACAGTGTACTTGTAGAATGATGTAGTAGTACACTGATGGTGTTCCACAGTGACTATCATATTGAATAGTGTTGTAGGGAAGGTGAGGGAGGGAGAGAGAGGGAGAATGTGAAACTCTCCGTCCTCCTGAACTCACGTTTCAGTAATACCTCCAACACTGCCTCAGTACCTCCATCACTGCCTCCAGTACCTCAACACTGCCTCAGTACCTCCAACACTGCCTAAGTACCTCCAACACTGCCTCAGTACCTCCAACACTGCCTCAGTACCTCCAACACTGCCTCAGTACCTCATAACACTGCCTCAGTACCTCCAACACTGCCTCAGTACCTCCAACACTGCCTCAGTACCTCCAACACTGCTTCACAATCTCCAACACTGCCTCACTACCTCCAACACTGCCTCACTACCTAGAACACTGCCTCACTACCTCCAACACTGCCTCACTACCTCCAACACTGCCTCACTACCTCCAACACTGCCTCACTACCTCCAACACTGCCTCACTACCTCCAACACTGCCTCACTATCTGAATAAACTTACTTACTTACTATATCACTGCCTCAGTACCTCCAACACTGCCTCAGTACCTCCAGTACTGCCTCAGTACCTCTAGTACTGCCTCAGTACCTCCAACACTGCCACCAACACACACACATATCAAGCAAATAACTGCTGCAGCATTTCGACATCTCAATAAGGAATCGTTCAGGACCCTGTACACTGTGTACGTTAGGCCCATACTGGAGTATGCAGCACCAGTTGGGAACCCACACCTTTGGCAAGCACATAAAGAAACTAGAGAAAGTGCAAAGGTTTGCAACAAGACTAGTCCCGGAGCTAAGGGGTATGTCCTACGAGGAGAGGTTAAGGGAAATCGACCTGACAACACTGGAGGACAGGAGAGATAAGGGGGACATGATAACGACATATAAAATACTGAGAGGAATTGACAAGGTGGACAGAGACAGAATGTTCCAGAGATGGGACACACCAACAAGGGGACACAGTTGGAAGTTGAAGACTCAGATGAATCACAGGGATGTTAGGAAGTATTTCTTCAGTCACAGAGTGGTCAGGAAGTGGAATAGTTTGGGAAGTGATGTAGTGGAGGCAGGATCCATTCATAGCTTCGAGAAGAGGTATGATAAAGCTCATGGCGCAGGGAGAGTGACCCAGTAGCGGCCAGTGAAGAGGCGGGGCCAGGAGCTATGACTTGACCCCTGCAACCACAACTAGGAGGTGAGTACACACACACACACACACATGGATGTGGTACTGGAGAACCTCATGCATCAACATGTTAAGGACACTACCAGAGAGAGAGGGGGGAGAATGAACCAGCAAGACTGGACCTCGTGTTCACCCTGAGCAGTTCAGACATTGAGGACATCACATATGAGAGGCCCTGGGAGCTAGTGATCTGTGGTTCTGAGATTTGAATACATTGTAGAGTTACAAGTGGAGAGGGGAACAGGAGCTGAATGGGAAATGCCAAACTATAAAAGGGAGACTACACAGGTATGAAGAACTTCCTGCAGGAGGTTCAGTGGGACAGAGAAATGGTAGGAAAGTCAGTTAATGAAATGATGGAATAGTACAACAAAATGCAAGGAGGCAGAGGAAGGTTTTTCCCCAAAAGGGCAACAGAAATAATGGGAAGACCAGAACAGCCCTTGGTTTACCTGAAGGTGTGGGGAGGCAAAACAAAGTGCGCTAGAGAAGGGAAAAAAGTACAGAAAAAGAACCCAGGAAAATAAGGAGTTAGTCGAAGAGCCAGAAACAAAAATACACAGATAAGGAGGGAGGCCCAGCGACAGTACGAAAACAACATAGCACGAAATCAAGTCTGACCCGAAACTGTGAAAAGTCACATTAGGAGGAAGACAACAGTCAAAGACCAGGTGACCAACCTGAGGAAAGTAGTGGGGAACTCACAAGAAACGATCAGGAAGTATGTGAGGAGCTCAACAGAGATTTAGGAAAGTATTTACAGGGGAGACAGGAAGGACTCTGGGAAGACAGAACAGAGGGAACATCAACAAGGAATATACCAACAAGGCTGGATGACATACACACAACTGAGGAGGAGGTGAAGAACTGCTGAACCTTGAAACCTCAAAGACGATAGGAGGGGAACATCTCCCGTGGGTCCTTAGAGAGGAGCAGAGATGCTGTGTGTGCCACTAACAACAATCTTCAACACATCCCTTGAAACTGGGCAACTACCTGAGGTATGAAAGACTGCAAATGTAGTTCCATCCTTAAGAAATCAAACAGAAACAAGGCACTAAACTATAGACCAGTGTCACTGACGTAGAGTATGCAAAGTCATGGAGAAGATTATCAGGAGGAGAGTGGTAGAGCACCTGGAACGGAACAAGATTATAAATGGCAGCCAGCACGGATTCGGGGAAGGAATCCGTGTCACAAACCTCCTGGAGTTTTATGACAAAGTAACAGAAGTAAGACACAGAGAGGGGGGTGGGTTGATTGCATTTTTTTGGGACAAAGAAGGCCTTCGATACAGTTCCTCACAAGAGATTAGTGCAGAAGCTAGAGGATCGGGCACTATAACAGGAAGGGCACTGCAATGGATCAGAGAATACCTGACAGGGAAGCAACAACGAGTCATGGTACGTGATGAGGTATCACAGTGGGCGCCTGTGACGAGGGGGGTCCCACGGGGGTCAGTCCTAGGACCAGTGCTATTTTGGTATATGTGTGAATGACATGATGGAAGGATAGACTAGAAGTGTCCCTGTTCGCAGATGATGTAAGTTAATGAGGAGAATTAAATCAGATGGGGATTAGGCAGGACTTCAAAGAGACCTGGACAGGCTGGACACCTGGTCCAGCAACTGGCTTCTCGAATTTAACCCCCAAAAATGCAAAGTCATGAAGATCGGGGAAGGGCAAAGAAAACCGCAGACAGATAGGCTAGGTGGCCAAAGAGAAAGAGGACCTAGTAGCGGTCAGTGAAGAGGGGGCCAGGAGCTAAGTCCTCGAACCCTGCAACCACAATTAGGTGAGTACACCCCACACACTCACACACCATTAGTTCACCCTCCAGAGACTCACAATATTTATCAGGTACATTATCGATGCTCCATCACAGTATAGAGCGCTGCAGCCGCCACCTGAACTTATCAAATGTTGATGGTCATCACGAAGCAGAGAAGTTAAATAAGTAATGGATGATTCAAACAACACTCCCTGAGACTGTTGTGTACCAGGATAGTGAGCGGGAGGGGGGGCAGGCAGGCAGGGAGGCACGGAGCAGGAGGAAGGCAGGGTGAGCAGGGTGGGAGGGAGGGCAGGGGAGGCAGGGAGGGCACGGAGCAGGAGGAAGGCAGGGGGAACAGGAGGGAGGGGGGGGGCAGGCAGGCAGGAGGGCACGGGGGCAGGAGGAAGGCAAAGGGGAGGGAGGAGGGGGGAGGGGGAGGGCAGGCAGGGAAGGCACTGAGCGGGAGGGAGGAGGGGGTGCAGGGAAGGAGGGAAAAGCAGGAAGGGCAAAAGGCAGGGCAGGAGGGAAGGCCGGGAGAAATACATTTCGTCCCACTTCATTTATTATCGATCTTTCCCAGCATTTGTTGTTTATTCATTAAGGTGATCCTAGCATGCCTAGCAACAACACAGTGTTCACTAGTACATCATTAAGGTGAATCCCGCATGCCTAGCAACAACACAGTGTACACTAGTACATCATTAAGGTGATCCCAGCATGTCTAGCAGCAGCACAGTGTACACTAGTACATCATTAAGGTGATCCCAGCATACCTAGCAACAACACAGTGTACACTAGTACATCAAAGTGATCCTAGCATGCCTAGCAACAACACAGTGTACACTAGTACATCATTAAGGTGATCCCAGCATACCTAGCAACAACACAGTGACACTAGACATCATTAAGGTGATCCCAGCATACCTAGCAACAACACAGTGTACACTAGTACATCATTAAGGTGATCCTAGCATGCCTAGCAACAACACAGTGTACACTAGTACATCATTAAGGTGATCCCAGCATACCTAGCAACAACACAGTGTACACTAGTAATCATTAAGGTGATCCCAGCATACCTAGCAACAACACAGTGTACACTAGTACATCATTAAGGTGATCCCAGCATACCTAGCAACAACACAGTGTACACTAGTACATCATTAAGGTGATCCCGCATCCTGAACAACACGTGTACTAGACATCATTAAGGTGATCAATCCTGAACAACACGTGTACACTGTACATCATTAAGGTGATCCCAATGCCTACAACAACACAGTGTACACTAGTACTTAGGTGATCCCATCCTAGCAACAACACAGTACACTAGTACATCATTAGTGATCCCACATCCTAGCAACAACAGTGTACCTAGTACATCATTAAGGTGATCCCAGCATACCTAGAACAACACAGTGTACACTAGTACATCATTAAGGTGATCCCAGCATACCTAGCAACAACACAGTGTACACTAGTCATCATTAAGGTGATCCCAGCATCCTAGCAACACACAGTGTACACTAGTACATCATTAAGGTGATCCAGCATCCTAGCAACACACAGTGTACACTAGTACATCATTAAGGTGATCCCAGCATACCTAGCAACAACACAGTGTACACTAGTACATCATTAAGGTGATCCCAGCATCCTAGCAACAACACAGTGTACTAGTACATCATTAAGGTGATCCCAGCATCCTAGCAACAACACAGTGACACTATACATCATTAAGGTGATCCCAGCATACCTAGCAACAACACATGTACATAGTACATCATTAAGGTGATCCCAGCATCCTAGCAACAACACAGTGTACACTAGTACATCATTAAGTGATCCCAGCATCCTAGCAACAACACAGTGTACACTAGTACATCATTAAGGTGATCCCAGCATCCTAGCAACAACACAGTGTACACTAGTACATCATTAAGGTGATCCCAGATCCTAGCAACAACACAGTGTACACTAGTACATCATTAAGGTGATCCCAGCATCCTAGCAACAACACAGTGTACACTAGTACATCATTAAGGTGATCCCAGCATACCTAGCAACACAGTGTACACTAGTACATCATTAAGGTGATCCCAGCATACCTAGCAACAACACAGTGTACACTAGTACATCATTAAGGTGATCCCAGCATACCTAGCAGCAACACAGTGTACACTAGTACATCATTAAGGTGATCCTAGCATGCCTAGCAACAGCACAGTGTACACTAGTACATCATTAAGGTGATCCCAGCATACCTAGCAACAACAGTGTACACTAGTACATCATTAAGGTGATCCCAGCATACCTAGCAACAACACAGTGTACACTAGTACATCATTAAGGTGATCCCAGCATGCCTAGCAACAACACAGTGTACACTAGTGCATCATTAAGGTGATCCCAGCATACCTAGCAACAACACAGTGTACACTAGTACATCATTAAGGTGATCCCAGCATACCTAGCAACAACACAGTGTACACTAGTACATCATTAAGGTGATCCTAGCATGCCTAGCAACAGCACAGTGTACACTAGTACATCATTAAGGTGATCCCAGCATACCTAGCAACAACACAGTGTACACTAGTACATCATTAAGGTGATCCCAGCATACCTAGCAACAACACAGTGTACCTAGTACATCATTAAGGTGATCCCAGCATCCTAGCAACAACACAGTGTACACTAGTACATCATTAAGGTGATCCTAGCATACCTAGCAACAACACAGTGTACACTAGTACATCATTAAGGTGATCCCAGCATACCTAGCAACAACACAGTGTACACTAGTACATCATTAAGGTGATCCTAGCATACCTAGCAACAACACAGTGTACACTAGTACATCATTAAGTGATCCCAGCATCCTAGCAACAAAGTGTACCTAGTACATCATAATGACCTAGCATACCTAGCAACAACACAGTGTACACTAACATCATTAAGGTGATCCCAGATACCTAGCAACAACACAGGTACACTAGTACATCATTAAGGTGATCAGATCCTAGCAACAACACAGTGTACACTAGTACATCATTAAGGTGATCCCAGCATCCTGCAACAACACAGTGTACACTAGTCATCATTAAGGTGATCCCAGATACCTAGCAACAACACAGTGTACACTAGTACATCATTAAGGTGATCCAGCATCCTAGCAACAACACAGTGTACACTAGTCATCATTAAGGTGATCCCAGCATACCTAGCAACAACACAGTGTACACTATACATCATTAAGGTGATCCTAGCATCCTAGCAACAACACAGTGTACACTAGTACATCATTAAGGTGATCCCAGCATCCTAGCAACAACACATGTACACTAGCATCATTAAGGTGATCCCAGCATACCTAGCAACAACACAGTGTACACTAGTACATCATTAAGGTGATCCCAGCATACCTAGCAACAACACAGTGTACACTAGTGCATCATTAAGGTGATCCCAGCATACCTAGCAACAACACAGTGTACACTAGTACATCATTAAGGTGATCCAGCATACCTAGCAACAACAAGTGTACACTAGTACATCATTAAGGTGATCCAGCAATGCCTAGCAACAACACAGTGTACACTAGTACATCATTAAGGTGATCCCAGCATACCTAGCAACAACACAGTGTACACTAGTACATCATTAAGGTGATCCCAGCATACCTAGCAACAACACAGTGTACACTAGTACATCATTAAGGTGATCCCAGCATACCTAGCAACAACACAGTGTACACTAGTACATCATTAAGGTGATCCCAGCATACCTAGCAACAACACAGTGTACACTAGTACATCATTAAGGTGATCCCAGCATCCTAGCAACAACACAGTGTACACTAGTACATCATTAAGGTGATCCCAGCATGCCTAGCAACAACACAGTGTACACTAGTACATCATTAAGGTGATCCCAGCATGCCTAGCAACAACACAGTGTACACTAGTACATCATTAAGGTGATCCCAGCATGCCTAGCAACAACACAGTGTACACTAGTACATCATTAAGGTGATCCCAGCATACCTAGCAACAACACAGTGTACACTAGTACATCATTAAGGTGATCCTAGCATACCTAGCAACAACACAGTGTACACTAGTACATCATTAAGGTGATCCCAGCATACCTAGCAACAACACAGTGTACACTAGTACATCATTAAGGTGATCCTAGCATGCCTAGCAACAAAAAGTGTACACTAGTACATCATTAAGGTGATCCCAGCATACCTAGCAACAACACAGTGTACACTAGTACATCATTAAGGTGATCCCAGCATGCCTAGCAACAACACAGTGTACACTAGTACATCATTAAGGTGATCCCAGCATCCTAGCAACAACACAGTGTACACTAGTACATCATTAAGGTGATCCCAGCATGCCTAGCAACAACACAGTGTACACTAGTACATCATTAAGGTGATCCCAGCATGCCTAGCAACAACACAGTGTACACTAGTACATCATTAAGGTGATCCCAGCATGCCTAGCAACAACACAGTGTACACTAGTACATCATTAAGGTGATCCAGCATACCTAGCAACAACACAGTGTACACTAGTACATCATTAAGGTGATCCCAGCATACCTAGCAACAACACAGTGTACACTAGTACATCATTAAGGTGATCCCAGCATACCTAGCAACAACACAGTGTACACTAGTACATCATTAAGGTGATCCCAGCATACCTAGCAACAACACAGTGTACACTAGTACATCATTAAGGTGATCCCAGCATGCCTAGCAACAACACAGTGTACACTAGTACATCATTAAGGTGATCCCAGCATGCCTAGCAACAACAACAGTGTACACTAGTACATCATTAAGGTGATCCCAGCATGCCTAGCAACAACAACAGTGTACACTAGTACATCATTAAGGTGATCCCAGCATGCCTAGCAACAACACAGTGTACACTAGTACATCATTAAGGTGATCCCAGCATGCCTAGCAACAACACAGTGTACACTAGTACATCATTAAGGTGATCCCAGCATACCTAGCAACAACACAGTGTACACTAGTACATCATTAAGGTGATCACAGCATACCTAGCAACAACACAGTGTACACTAGTACATCATTAAGGTGATCCCAGCATACCTAGCAACAACACAGTGTACACTAGTACATCATTAAGGTGATCCCAGCATGCCTAGCAACAACAGTGTACACTAGTACATCATTAAGGTGATCCCAGCATACCTAGCAACAACACAGTGTACACTAGTACATCATTAAGGTGATCCCAGCATGCCTAGCAACAACACAGTGTACACTAGTACATCATTAAGGTGATCCCAGCATACCTAGCAACAACACAGTGTACACTAGTACATCATTAAGTTGATCCCAGCATACCTAGCAACAACACAGTGTACACTAGTACATCATTAAGGTGATCCCAGCATACCTAGCAACAACAACAGTGTACACTAGTGCATCAATTAAGGTGATCACAGCATACCTAGCAACAACAACAGTGTACACTAGTACATCATTAAGGTGATCCTAGCATACCTAGCAGCAACAGTGTACACTAGTACATCATAATATTTCAATATGGACGTCTTAACACTTCACTTACTTTATTTTCGCACCACTGTCAAATAACTTTAATAAAACTTTTAATTTCTTTTGGAAAACCTTTGTTTTAACAGCAAAACCAAAGGTGAAATAAAAATATGACACCGTTAGGACTAAGAACTTACATTTAATTACAAATAGAAAAGATACTTTTGTCTTTGGTGGCTCTTTCGTTGTTGACGCTAATTACTGGTGTTACTGAAAGCAATTTTTTTCTAGAATTAACCACACCACGCACGAACTGACGGGCATCAAGACGGTTTCAAGCCTTTGTTTTTATGTAGACAGGTGTTGGAAAAGTTGTGGCACACTTAAGAGGTGGTGGCAAATGGCACGATAATCTTGGAAGGTTTTTCTGATAATTGTTGGAATGTTTTGAGTTGTGTACACCAGAAGTTTTCTACACTGGTTCAAATTGCATTCGTATTCCCTCATTAGCTTTCAGTTCTACAAGATCATCTTATATTACATCACTATCATCCGTGGAAGCCACATTAAAAGATAAATGATTCCACATCCACCCCTGAGCCACATTATTATTATTATTATTATCAAATAGGAGCGCTAAACCACAGGGGTTATACAGCTCCCTGAGCCACAAAAACGTCTCCGTGGTGACAGTAACTTAGGAAACAGTGACTCACTTGCTGGCAGCCATGTTTCACTTTAGTGTTTATGACCAGGTCTTCCCAGTACCCGCAGCCGCACCCGCAGCCGCACCAGCAGCCGCACCAGCAGCCGCACGCCCGCACCAGCAGCCGCAGCCGCACCCGCAGCCGCACCAGCAGCCGCAGCCGCAGCCGCATGCGGAGACCAGGAAAAAGAGCTGAATTTCCGTTCTTAATGTGATTTATCCAAATTGGAAGTTCTTAATAAAGCTTGACAACTTTTCCATGGCAGTGACCATATTCCTGCTGCTTGGATGGAAGTGTTCAGTTTGTACAGTTCAGTCTGGTGCCTCCAGGTGTTCCTTGGATGGAAGTGTTCAGTTTGTACAGTTCAGTCTGGTGCCTCCAGGTGTTCCTTGGAGGGAAGTGTTCAGTTTGTACAGTTCAGTCTGGTCTACCTGAGAGAATTCCAGGGTCAATGCCCCGCGGCCCGGTCTGTGACCAGGCCTCCTGTTGGACCAGAGCCTGATCAACCAGGCTGTTACTGCTGGCCGCACGCAGTCCAACGTACGAACCACAGCCCGGCTGGTCAGGTACCGACTTTAGGTGCCTGTCCAGTGCCTGCTTGAAGACAGCCAGGGGTTTGTTGGTAATCCCCCTGATGTATGCTGAGAGGCAGTTGAACAATCTTGGGCCCCTGACACTTATTGTGTTGTCCTCAACGTGCTAGTGGCACCCTGCTCTTCATTGGGGATCTTACATCGCCTGCCGAGTCTTTTGCTTTCGTAGGGAGTGATTTTTGTGTGCAAGTTTGGTACTAAGCCCTCGAGAATTTTCCATGTGTATATAATAATGTATCTCTCCCGCCTGCGTTCTAGAGAGTACAGGTTTAGGAACTTCGAGCGTTCCCAGTAATTGAGATGGTTTATCGCACTTATGCGTGCCGTGAAGGTTCTCTGCACATTTTCAAGGTCAGCAATTTCACCCGCCTTGAAAGGTGCAGTTAGTGTGCAGCAATATTCCAGCCTAGATAGAACAAGCGATCTGTAAAGTGTCAACATGGGTTTGGCATCCCTGGTTTTGAAGGTTCTCATTATCCATCCTGTCATTTTTCGAGCAGATGCAATTGCTACATTGTTATGGTCCTTGAATGTGAGATCCTCTGACATGATCACTCCCAGGTCTTTGACATTAGTTTTTCGCTCTATTGTGTGGTTGGAATTAGTTTTATACTCCGATGAGATTTTAATTTCTTCACGTTTTCCGTATCTGAGTAATTGAAATTTCTCATCATTGAACTTCATATTGTTTTCTGCAGCCCATTTAAAGATTTGGTTTATGTCTGCTTGGAGTCTTGCAGTGTATTCAACGGTGGACACTGTCATACAGATTCGGGGTCATCTGCAAAGGAAGACACAGCACTGTGGCTTATATCCCTGTCAATGTCTGATATGAGGATGCGGAATAGGATGGGAGCAAGTACTGTGCCTTGTGGAACAGAGCTTTCACAGTAGCTGCCTCAGACTTTACTCTGTTGACTACTACTCTTTGTGTTCTACAAGTTAGGAAATTATAGATCCATCTACCAACTTTTCCTGTTATTCCTTTATCACGCATTTTGTGTGCTATTACACCATGGTCACACTTGTCAAAGGCTTTTGCAAAATCTGTGTATATAACATCTGCATTCTGTTTATCTTCTAGAGCATCTAGGACCTTGTCGTAGTGGTCCAGTAGTTGGGACAGACAGGAGCGGCCTGCTCTAAACCCATGCTGTCCTGGGTTGTGCAATTGATGGGTATCAAGATGGGTGGCGATCTTGCTTCTTAGAACCCTTTCAAAGATTTTTATGATATGGGACGTTAGCGCAATTGGTCTGTAGTTCTTTGCTATTGCTTTACTGCCCCCTTTGTGGAGCGGGGCTATATCTATTGTTTTTAGTAGCTGCGGGACGATCCCAGTGTCCATGCTCCCTCTCCATAAGATGTTAAAAGCATGTGATAGGGGCTTCTTGCAGTTCTTGATGAACACGGAGTTCCATGAGTCTGGGCCTGGAGCGGAGTGCATGGTCATGTCATTTATTGCCTTTTCGAAGTCATTTGGCGTCGTGGTGATGTCAGAAAGGCATGCGTCTGTCAAGTTCTGTGGCACTCTCATAAAAAAAATCATTTAGGTTTTCGATTTTCAGTCTGGTTAGTGGCTCGCTAAAGACTGAGTCATACTGGGATTTAAGTAACTCACTCATTTCCTTGCTGTCATCTGTGTAGGACCCATCCCGTTTAAGTAGGGGCCCAATACTGGTTGTTGTTCTCGACTTTGATTTTGCATAGGAAAATAAATACTTAGGGTTTCTTTCAATTTCATTTATGGCTTTTAGTTCTTCCCGTGTCTCTTGATTCATGTAAGATTCCTTTAGTTTTAATTCGATGTTTGCTATTTCTCTGACTAGTGTCTCCCTACGTATTTCAGAGATATTGGCCTCCTGTAGCAGCTCCGTTATTCTTTGCCTTCGCCTGTATAGGGAGCGCCTCTCTCTTTCTAGTTTGCATCTTCTCCTCCTTTTCCTTAAGGGAATTTGCCTTGAGCAAACCTCAAGTACCACAGGTGTTCCTTGGATGGAAGTGTTTAGTTCGTACAGTTCAGTCTGGTGCCTCCAGCTAACATCTTCGTATTTCGTACCTCCAGGGGGGGTACATGTATACCTGGTTAAGAACTACTCCACATTATATTTCGTACCTCCAGGGGAGGGGGGTACATGTATACCTGGTTAAGAACTACTCTACATTATATTTCGTACCTCCAGGGGAGGGGGGTACATGTATACCTGGTTAAGAACTACTCTACATTATATTTCGTACCTCCAGGGGAGGGGGGTACATGTATACCTGGTTAAGAACTACTCTACATTATATTTCGTACCTCCAGGGGAGGGGGGTACATGTATACCTGGTTAAGAACCACTCTACATTATATTTCGTACCTCCAGGGGGGTACATGTATACCTGGTTAAGAATCACTCTACATTATATTTCGTACCTCCAGGGGGGGTACATGTATACCTGGTTAATAAACACTCTACATTATATTTCGTACCTCCAGGGGGGTACATGTATACCTGGTTAAGAACTACTCTACATTATATTTCGTACCTCCAGGGGGGTACATGTATACCTGGTTAAGAACTACTCTACATTATATTTCGTACATCAGGGGGGTACATGTATACCTGGTTAAGAACCACTCTACATTATATTTCGTACCTCCAGGGAGGGTACATGTATACCTGGTTAAAACTACTCTACATTATATTTCGTACCTCAGAGGGTACATGTATACCTGGTTAAGAACCACTCTACATTATATTTCGTACCTCCAGGGGGGGTACATGTATACCTGGTTAAGAATCACTCTACATTATATTTCGTACCTCAGGGGGGTACATGTATACCTGGTTAAGAATCACTCTACATTATATTTCGTACCTCCAGGGAGGGGTACATGTATACCTGGTTAAGAATCACTCTACATTATATTTCGTACCTCCAGGGAGGTACATGATACCTGGTTAAACACTCATTATTTCGTACCTCAGGGTACAGTACTGGTTAAGAACACTTACATTATATTTCGTACCTCCAGGGGGTACATGTATACCTGGTTAAGAACACTCTACATTATATTTCGTACCTCCAGGGGGTACATGTATACCTGGTTAAGAACTACTTACATTATATTTCGTACTCCAGGGGGTACATGTATACCTGGTTAAGAACCACTCTACATTATATTTCGTACCTCCAGGGGGTACATGTATACCTGGTTAATAACTACTACATTATATTCGTACATCGGGGGTACATGTATACTGGTTAGAACCACTTACATTATATTTGTACCTCCAGGAGGTACATGTACCTGGTTAAGAATCACTCTACATTATATTTCGTACCTAGGAGGTACATGTATACCTGGTTAAGAATCACTCTACATTATATTTCGTACCTCCAGGGAGGGTACATGTATACCTGGTTAAGAATCACTCTACATTATATTTCGTACCTCCAGGAGGGTACATGTATACCTGGTTAAGAATCACTTATTATATTTCGTACCTCCAGGAGGTACATGTATACCTGGTTAAAACCACTCTACATTATATTTCGTACCTCCAGGAGGGGTACATGTATACCTGGTTAAGAATCACTCTACATTATATTTCGTACCTCAGGGGGTACATGTATACCTGGTTAATAACACACTACATTATATTTCGTACTCCAGGGGGGTACATGTATACCTGGTTAATAACACTCTACATTATATTTCGTACCTCAGGGAGGTATGTATACCTGGTTAAGAACTACTCTACATTATATTTCGTACCTCCGGGGAGGGTACATGTATACTGGTTAAGAACTACTCTACATTATATTCGTACCTCAGGGGTACATGTATACCTGGTTAAGAACCACTCTACATTATATTCGTACCTCCAGGGAGGGGTACATGTATACATGGTTAGAACCACTCTACATTATATTTCGTACCTCCAGGAGGGTACATGTATACATGGTTAAGAACCACTCTACATTATATTTCGTACCTCCAGGGAGGGGTACATGTATACATGGTTAAGAACCACTCTACATTATATTTCGTACCTCAAGGGGGGGGTACATGTATACATGGTTAATAACCACTCTACATTATATTTCGTACCTACAGGGAGGGGTACATGTATACATGGTTAAGAACCACTCTACATTATATTTCGTACCTCCAGGGAGGGGTACATGTATACCTGGTTAAGAACCACTCTACATTATATTTCGTACCTCCAGGGGGGGTACATGTATACCTGGTTAAGAACCACTCTACATTATATTTCGTACCTCCAGGGAGGGGTACATGTATACATGGTTAAGAACCACTCTACATTATATTTCGTACCTCAAGGGGAGGGTACATGTATACCTGGTTAAGAACCACTCTACATTATATTTCGTACCTCCAGGGGGGGTACATGTATACCTGGTTAAGAACCACTCTACATTATATTTCGTACCTCCAGGGAGGGGTACATGTATAAGTGGTTAAGAATCACTCTACATTATATTTCGTACCTCCAGGTAGGGGTACATGTATACCTGGTTAAGAATCACTCTACATTATATTTCGTACCTCCAGGGGGGGTACATGTATACCTGGTTAATAACCACTCTACATTATATTTTAAAATGTGAACAAGTATCACAAATTAAAATTAATATATTATTGCTACATAATTTTTACACTATAATTAGATCTTTATATATTATAAACAGTATTATTTTAATCATAACTAGGTGCTAAACCCACAAGGGCCATAAAGCGCTGCATATATTGGTAATAATAGTATTACCAATATTATTATTTATCATGTATTATAGAGTATCGCCAGGACGGCTGCCAGGGTGCCAGGCTGCCAGGCTGCCAGGCTGCCAGGGTGCCAGGCTGCCAGGCTGCCAGGCTGCCAGGCTGCCAGGCTGCCAGGCTGCCAGGCTCACTACACAGTAATGTTCTCACTTTAACTGTAATCATGATCCACGTGTGTGGCTTACAAATTGTACACACAGGGGTTATGTACACAGGGGAGTTATGTTATACACGGGTTATGTACAAAAGGGTTTTTTTGTACACACACGCACATCATATTAAACATGTTTCATGGGACGAAGACAAACACTATAGTACCTCATAACAGCATTCACAAACTCAAATAATCTTTCAACATTTAGTGTACACAACATTAATATATATATATATATATATATATATATATATATATATATATATATATATATATATATATATATATATATATATATTATATATATATATATATATATATATATATATATAATGGGGTCTACCTCTGGTGTAAATTGTGGTTCCATAGCCTCGGAGAAGTGGATAAAAGGCTTCAAGGAAGAATATTTAGATGTCTTTCTGAAGCCATTTGAATATTCCACTTCCCCTACCACCATCTTTTATTAAATATATATAAAATTTATTTC
>WNWK01029054.1:0-24775 GCA_009830355.1 Cherax destructor | reverse complement strand
TGAGTCTTCGCTTCAGTTTTTTCCCCCTTGTTTCTGTGTTCCCTCTCTGGAACATCCTGTCATTGTGTTTGTGTGTGGGGGCCTTTGTCTCTGTCTGGATGTGGCCGTGTGTAAAAATTTACCTATTTGTAATCAATTGAGTCTAAAGATAATGAGCTCTTTTTAAACCATACAAGGGGGGGGTTCAACCCGCGGTCAGATAGTCTAAAAACTCCAGATCGTCGCGAAAGCCACTGGGCCAGCAGCTTTATGATTCATCCAACTAGGTATATTTCTACACCATGGGAAAGTTAGCATAGACACCACTGTGCCCAAAAGGGTTTAGAAATATCCTTTTGGAAAAAATTTTTTGGCTTTTGGGCCCCATTCCTTACGCGGGTTTATTTGAAACCCGGGGCCCCAGGGGTATGGTTTTTTTAATCGTGTCATTCGATTTCGTGAGTCATGTTGACGAGTTCCATTTCTTTGTCCAGAATCGTAAAAACACCAACTGAAGTAAAATACTTTTTTTTGAACCTTTTTTTAGGGAGTCCATAAATCATAGTTTGGTTCGTTCCACTTCTGACCCACTCTTAATTTCCTTAGAAAAATATAATCCCCAAATCCATTTACTTATTCGTGTGTGAAGTTTTGTAGCTTTGTTGCTGCATTTCAGGTTAATAACTTTTTCCTGTCTGTCATGTCTGTCCCGTCTGTCCTGCCTGTCCTGTCTGTCCCTGTCCTGTCTGTCCCGTCTGTCCCTGTCCTGTCTCGCTCTTCCTACCGGGCTCATTCCCCCCAACTTTGTTACCAGGCATGATAAATCTTTTGTACCCCCTGGTACCAGGCACGATACACTCTTGTGTACTTCCTCTGGCCCGGCGGTCCCCTTTGCCCTCTGGTACCAGGCGGGTCACTCTTGTTTTCCTCTGGGACCAGGCCCTACACTCTTGTGTACTTCCTCTGGTACCAGGCCGATACACTCTTTGTCTTCCTCTGGCCGGCGTGATACACTCTTGTGACTTCCTCTGGTACCAGGCGGGGGCACTCTTTGTCTTCCTCTGGTACCAGGCTGGAACTTTCTTTGTACTTCCTCTGGTACCAGGCACGAAAACTCTTGTGTACTTCCTCTGGTACCAGGCCGATACACTCGTGTACTTCCTCTGGTACCAGGCGGGTACACCCTTTTGTCTTTCCCCTGGTACCAGGCACGATACACTCTTTTGTACTTCCTTTAAACCCGGCACATCACTCATTTTACTTCCTCTGGTAAAGGCCGTACACTCTTGTGTACTTCCTCTGGTACCGGCACTAAATCTTGTGTACTTCCCTGGTACCAGGCGGGGGCACTCTTGTGTACTTCCTCTGGTACCAGGCACTCCCCTCTTTTTTCTTCCTCTGGTACCAGGCACGAAAACTCTTTGTACTTCCTCTGGTACCAGGCTACACCTTTTTTTCTTCCTCTGGGACCAGGGGGTACACTCTTGTGTACTTCCTCTGGTACCAGGGGCCCCCTTTGGGGTACACTCTTTGGGTTTCCCCCCCTTTTTTTTCCCTTCCTCTGGTACCAGGCAGAACACTCTTGTGTACTTCCTCTGGGACCAGGCACGATACACCCTTTTTCTTTCCCCTGGACCAGGCACGATACCTCTTTTACTTCCCTGGGACCAGGCCGATACACTCTTGTGTACTTTCCCCTGGTACCAGGCCCATACACTCTTGTGTCTTCCTCTGGTACCAGGCACGATCACTCTTGTGTACTTCCTCTGGTACCAGGCGTGGTACCTCTTGTGTACTTCCTCTGGTACCGGCGTGATTCCTTTGTACTTCCTCTGGTACCAGGCGTGGTACACTCTTTGTGTACTTCCTCGGTACCGGCGTGGTACCTCTTGTGTACTTCCTCTGGTACCAGGCGTGATACCTATTGTGTACTTCCTCTGGTACCAGGCGTAAAACCTCTTTTTCTTCCTCTGGTCCCAGGCGTGATACATCTTGTGTCTTCCTCTGGTACCAGGGGGAAATTTGTGTATTTCCTCTGGAAAGGCACGATACACTCTTGTACTTCCTCTGGTACCAGGCGTGGACCTTGTGTTTTCCCTCTGGTACCAGGTGTAAACACTCTTGTGTAGTTCCTCTGGTACCAGGGGGATCCCTCTTGTGTACTTCCTCTGGTACCAGGCGTGGACACTTTTTGGACTTCCTCTTCCGGGTTAAACACTCTTTTAAAGTTCCTCTGGTACCAGGCACGAAAACCTCTTTTTTTTTTCCTCTGGTACCAGGCACGATCACTCTTGTGTATTTCCTCTGGTAAGGCTTTTTCCCCTTTTTTATTTCCCTTGGTCCCGGTGTGATCACCTTTTTAGTTCCTCTGGTACCGGGTGTGATCCCCGTGTTTTTTGCCAGGGGGGCCCGGATCTTGGTCCAGGCGCCTCTTTCTTCCTCTGGTACCAAATTACCTTTTTACTTCCTCTGGTACCAGGGTGATACACTCTTTTAAACTTCCTCTGGTCCCGGGTGTCCCCTCTTGTACTTCCTCTGGTACCAGGCGTGATACACTCTTGTGTACTTCCTCTGGTACCAGGCGTGATACACTCTTGTGTACTTCCTCTGGTACCATGCGTATACCTCTTTGTATTTTCCCCCGTCCAGGCGTAACTCTTGTGCTTCCTCTGGTACCAGGCTGATACCTCTTTTTACTTCCTCTGGAAACAGGCGTATCATTTGTGTACTTCCTCTGGTACCAGGCGTGATACCTTTGTACCTCTGGTACCAGGCGTGATACACTTTGTGTACCCTGGGGGAAGGGGGACCCTTTTGTGTATTCCTCTGGTACCAGGCGTGATAACTCTTTGTACTTCCTCTGGTACCAGGCACAGTACACTTTTTTACTTCCTCTGGTACCAGGCACGATACACTCTTGTGTACTTCCTCTGGTACCGGCGGATACCTTTGTACTTCCTCGGTACCAGGCGTGATCCCTCTTGTGTACTTCCTCTGGTACCAGGCGTGATACACTCTTTTATTTCCTCTGGTACCAGGCGGGGCCCCTCTTGTGTACTTCCTCTGGTACCGGGCCCGTCCTCTTGTGTTTTAAGACAGAATGGTTCGTCATTAAATTGTTCTGTGAAAATTTTCGTCTTGAGTTTTGAATGCCCCTCGTATACATAGAGGCTTACCCTTGCTTTGCTTATTCTGGTTTACAGCTCGGACAGTTAAAATAATGGTTATCTTCAGGTGTTTTTTTTTAACTTTCTGTCAGTTTCTCTCTTCTTCCCCTCACCCAGAGATAGTCTTTTTCTGGTCTTCTCATCTCTCATCTCCTTTGATTAGATTTTTAAGTAGTCTCTCTGACAACTTACTGTGCAGCATTAGTATGTTTTAAGTAGTCTCTCCTGACAACTATACTGTGCAGCATTAGTATGTTTTAAGTAGTCTCTCCTGACAACTATACTGTGCCGCATTAGTATATTTTAAGTAGTCTCTCCTGACAACTATACGGGCCAGCATTAGTATATTTTAAGTAGTCTCTCCTGACAATTAAAAACTTATTTAATTATTTTTTTTAACCTTCAATAATTTAATTTTCATCATAACATATTCGTCTAGTATGCAGTGTTAGGAATGGAATCAACTTTGCTACCTTCCCAAATTTAAATTTGTATTTTCTTGCCTTAGTCACATATTTTACTTTTCAATCTGATTCACTTAATATCCCATTTACCTCTTGTTTACATGTATCCAAACCTCTACATGTATCCACACCTCTACATGTATCACATTTCCTCTTGAATTCATTATTCTCTGCTTTCATCTGAGGCCACATTCAACAGTCCTTTTAATTCAGAGAGCTGTATATACCCTGAGTTCTGAGTGTATATACCCTGAGTTCTGATGTATATACCCTGAGTTCTGAGTGTATAACCCTGAGTTCTGAGTGTATATACCGTGAGTTCTGGAGTGTATATACCCTGAGTTCTGAGTGTATATACCCTGAGTTCTGAGTGTATATACCCTGAGTTCTGAGTGTATATACCCTGAGTTCTGAGTGTATATACCGTGAGTTCTCAGTGTATATACCCTGAGTTCTGAGTGTATATACCCTGAGTTCTGAGTGTATATACCCTGAGTTCTGAGTTTATATACCCTGAGTTCTGAGTGTATATACCCTGAGTTCTGAGTGTATATACCCTGAGTTCTGAGTGTATATACCCTGAGTTCTGAGTGTATATACCCTGAGTTCTGAGTGTATATACCCTGAGTTCTGAGTGTATATACCCTGAGTTCTGAGTGTATATACCTTGAGTTCTGAGTGTATATACCCTGAGTTCTGAGTGTATATACCCTGAGTTCTGAGTGTATATACCCTGAGTTCTGAGTGTATATATCCTGAGTTCTGAGTGTATATATCCTGAGTTCTGAGTGTATATACCCTGAGTTCTCTTGGCGAATATACCCTGAGAGTTCTCTTGGTGTATATGCGCCGGGAGTTCACCTTAATCCGTCTCTTACTGATTAGTTTTCTTCACTGATAGTGAAGGTGAGAAGCACCTTAATGACTAATAGTGAAGGTGAGAAGCAGCTTTAATGACTGATAGTGAAGGTGAGAAGCAGCCTTAATGACTGATAGTGAAGGTGAGAAGCAGTCTTAATGACTAATAGTGAAGGTGAGAAGCAGCCTTAATGACTGATAGTGAAGGTGAGAAGCAGTCTTAATGACTGATAGTGAAGGTGGGAAGCAGCCTTAATGACTGATAGTGAAGGTGAGAAGCAGCTTTAATGACTGATAGTGAAGGTGAGAAGCAGATTTAATGACTGATAGTGAAGGTGAGAAGCAGTCTTAATGACTGATAGTGAAGGTGAGAAGCAGCTTTAATGACTGATAGTGAAGGTGAGAAGCAGCTTTAATGACTGATAGTGAAGGTGAGGCAGCCTTAATGACAGATAGTGAAGGAGAAGCAGTCTTAATGACTGATAGTGAAGGTGAAAAGCAGCCTTAATGAGTGATAGTGAAGGTGAGAAGCAGTCTTAATGACTGATAGTGAAGGTGAGAAGCAGCTTTAATGACTGATAGTGAAGGTGAGAGCAGCCTTAACGACTGATAGTGAAGGAGAGAAGCAGTCTTAATGACTGATAGTGAAGGTAAGAAGCAGCCTTAATGACTGATAGTGAAGGTGAGAAGCAGTCTTAATGACTGATAGTGAAGGTGAGAAGCAGCTTTAATGACTGATAGTGAAGGTGAGAAGCAGCCTTAATGACTGATAGTGAAGGTGAGGAAGCAGTCTTAATGACTGATAGTGAAGGTGAGAAGCAGCCTTAATGACTGATAGTGAAGGTGAGAAGCAGGCTTAATGACTGATAGTGAAGGTGAGAAGCAGCCTTAATGACTGATAGTAAAGGTGAGAAGCTGCCTTATTGACTGATAGTGAAGGTGAGAAGCAGCCTTAATGATTGATAGTGAAGGTGAGAAGCAACCTTAATGAGTGATAGTGAAGGTGAGAAGCAACCTTAATGACTGATAGTGAAGGTGAGAAGCAGCCTTAATGACTGATAGTGAAGGTGAGAAGCTGCCCTAATGACTGATAGTGAAGGTGAGAAGCAACCTTAATGACTGATAGTGCAGGTGAGAAGCTGCCTTAATGACTGATAGTGAAGGTGAGAAGCAGCCTTAATGACTGATAGTGAAGGTGAGAAGCAGCCTTAATGACTGATAGTGAAGGTGAGAAGCAACCTTAATGACTGATAGTGAAGGTGAGAAGCAACCTTAATGTCGTATCAGTATCATATGTACACTTGTGTAGTGTACCAGCATTCAGCATTCATCCCACTTATACAGCTGGTCCCTTTGCGTGTGACATCACGATACCCGCTGACGTCAGAGGCTCAGCGCATGTGCACAGCCTCACATTGGCGTACACCCTCACTAGCCAGAGACCTAAGAGCGAGACGGACGGTGGCCGGACTCTCTCCTACTTTTACCGTAAATATACCGTAACCATCCTACAAGGAGTGTCTATGTCTACCTAAATATCTCTCCCAAGACCCACACAACAAGTGGTGAGCAGCGGTGTGCTGTAATTTTTATCGATTACGATGTTATAGAGAGATAGACTACGACAAGCAAGCAAACAGCCTCCAGCCTCCAGACCGACCACGTTACCAGCTACTACATCCAAGAAGTCTACATATCTACAGTATCTCCTGGTCAGCTAAGTGCCTCATTTGTTAATTTTGCTAAAACCTACGAGGGGTTGACCCGGGTTTTGCAAATTCTGTACGAGTAAGCCAGTGAGGGGAGAGTCCCATTACAGCCAGAAGCCACCACCAGTTACGTCAGCCTAGGCTTAAGCCAGCTTCTACCTTGCTGTGCTAATTTGTCACAAGATTCCAAGCCAGTCAACCTGTGTGAAAATATTCTACTAAGCCAGCAAGCCACTCTGCTGTCTGAGAAGTAAGCCACGTGAGTTCACGCATTTATACCACCCTTGTACTCCAGTGTATTGCTGTCCTGAGTACAATACCATCCCCGTGGTATCCTGGGTTATTCAAGCCACCCTGGGTTAAGTTCATATAAACGGCGCAATCCACAGGCGCACGCGGGAAGCGGGAAGCGGTGTGGGCTACCCCAACCCACCACCCCCCACCACCCACGCTAAGGCAGACGCCTTGACCACGTGCATCCACCCACACAAAGCATTAAGTGTGGATTATTTCACCCTTAACTGGGTCCTGCAAGCAGTTTATTGGCTACGAACCAGGTCGAGCGTCCTGAGTGTGTTTCTTCTGAACTGTTGTGCCAACTGTATAAAGCCTCGGCTCGTAGTCCGCCGGTTTATGCACATTACTTCAAGTTATCAACGAGTGGACCAGACCACCAGCCTCCACCTCCATCCTTCACCATCACCACCACGCTTCAGTCAAGTTTTACACCCTAGAGACATTTACTGTGTTGTTGTTTTATTTTTCAGATAATCTATAGACAATTTCGTGTGTTGAGAAATTTTTTTGCCAGTTACAGAAATTTTGAGTTATCATAGGAAGTGTTCTGTGTTAAATTAATTATTTGCATTAATTTTTGATTTCACTAGTATTGTCTCTTGTTAATTATTGCGTTATAATTTCTGTGAATTTCGTTGTGTTACTTAGTATGCAGTAAGTACAGTTTTGTTAAAGTTATCTAGTGTTCCAATATTCCACCAAGTAGTAATTTTAAAAGATTTTAAATTTTTCCCCAGCATTGCCCGTGTATTGTTGAATTTTCTGTCTTGTTAATTATTGTGTTTCACCAAGTGCACTATCCCAGAGTTATCATTTTTTATTATTTTACCCTTGTTTGTTAATGTTTTAATTGTGTAATTAATTAATTTTGCTTGCCCCAGTAACTACATATTGTTTTCTCCTCCAAGCAATTTTTAACCTTTTACCAGTAGTATTCCCTGCTAATTCTTATGTGTTGCAGTCAGTGTTACTTTTCCCTTGCACCTGATATTGTTTTGTGTATTTGTTCTTTTTTATACAGTGCTAATGTGCCTTCATTTTGCAGACTAGTGATATAACTTACTGAAGATATTATTTTGCTCCAATAATTATATATAGTCAACAAGAGCATGACTTTGTATAAGCAGTAAGTTAACTGTTCTGTGCCTTTGATGAGTATCTTCCAGCTTATGTAAGTGTTAATACTATTTTATTGTCATTAATTTTTCATTTGTTTTCATGTGTTGTTGAACAAATTCACTCTTAAGTTTGTCTAAAGTCAGTGTTTTTAGTAAATTGTTCAGTAACTGTTGCATTGAGTTACCTTGCTTTGCTTGCAATTAAGAGTAAGAGTGTTCAAACTATTTTATTTCTAATATCTTTGTGTTGTGTGAAAATAATTTACCCCAGTGTGAATTTTTTTCAATCAGTCATTTCTGAAATTTATTTTGTGTAAATTAAATTCCCCAGTATTCAATTTTTGTTTCATCAATTTTGTTGTGTTTAATTGCTCTAGTAACTTGTCTTTTCCCTAAGAGTAATAAGTAATATTCTAGTGAACTTCTAGAGATTCAAGCAGTAAAGTTACTTTAATTTTTGCCAGTGAATATTCTATCGAATTGTTTTATCAGATTGTTGCTAGTGCCATAACCATTATTGAATTCTTTTAATTAGTTGTGCATTTAATTCTTTTATTGTGTTGCAATTTTGTTGATATTTACAAGAAAAGAAAACTCATTTTGCTGTTCAAGTTAAAGCTAGATTGTTTTATTTTAGTGTGTTGAGTTTCCTTGCCAAGTAAATTTCCAGTGAGTTATCTTTTCTTAGTGTTATTGTGCTATTATCCGTGTTACTTATGCAGAATAGTTAATAATTTCTATCAGTTAGCTATATTGTGCCATATACTTGTGTAAATTTTGCTTTCATTTCAATTCTCGTTCATTGCTCAGTCATGTCTCAAGTAAATTCAAGTGATAACTGTGTGTTTTCTGCCAGTCAAGGCATTGAAGCTCAAGTAACCGTGTGCGATAATACTGTGTGTACTGCTATTCAGAGCCATAATGATAACGAATCAGTGAACAGCCCTCATAGTCCCTTAATGATCGAAAGACAGTCTCTAGCTTTTGAGCAATGTGTTTGTTCTCCCAGCTTGTATGAGAGATTTGCCAGAGTGATGCGGAATGTGAAGTTCAGATTAGTTCTTGTAGAAAGTATGTGTTCTATTTGTTAACGTTGCCGAGCGGTCAAGGCACTAGTATTACTGTCACTCCTGTCTGGAATTCAGCCCCTACAATATCTTGCATGCAAGATAGTGTTCAGATGCCTAGGGTGCCGGAGGTATCCCGGACCACCTTGAGTACTGAGTCTATCTCGGCAATGCCGACTAATTCAAGTAGTAGTTTCTCCACAGGGGACGCCTTGTCGGAAAACACCTATTTGAAATTAGTAATGCCATCTCTTGTCGACGTCACGTGCCGTCTGCAGAAAGATACCTCTGTAGCAGCTAGTGCCCTCACTAGAGTGTCTGTTGTTGTCCCCCATGTTCCAGATGGTGACAATGTCCTAGTTGACAGTAATTCCTGCAGAGTGAAGGGTTTATTTGTTGAGCCATCTTTACATACTGTCCAAGACAGTAAGATATTCCTATTTGTCGCTAATACCTTGGGTCACAGTGTTCGACTCAGAGCCAATGCCATCATTGTTGATCTTGTTCACTACCCTTACCCTATTCGGGTTGAGGATGAGTTGCCACCTGACCAGTGGGTCGGTGCTATTTCAACCGGGGAGGATCCATCCACTCCACCGGACCAGTCTATTCCACCAGTAGAAGAGAAAGACTTAGCTTCTACTGACTTTCCAGACGAAGTCGGACGGTTGTTGAAACTGTTGAATAAACACCGTAGAGCATTGCCTTACCAGGTGAGAAGATGGGTTTAACGAACCTATTGTCCCATCGTATCCCACTTGAACCTGGTACCAGACCAATTTATGTACCTGCGTACAGGATGCCGCATTCACAAGTCGCTGTCGCAGAGGAATTAATAAATAAGATGCTTGACGATGGTGTGATCGCACCTAGTAACTCACCCTGGGAAAGCGCCCTTAATCCTAGTACCTAAGAAGGACGGTACTTGGCGCCCAGTGATTGATTTTAGGAAGTTAAATGCGAAAACAATTCCAGACCGTTTCCCACTTCCTGTACTTGGTGACCTGTTACGTAATATAGGAGATAATAAGGTCTTCTCAACCCTCGATTTGTTACAAGGGTTTTGGCAAGTTCCTCTTCATGAGGACAGCCAAGAGCTCACCGCATTCTCTACTCCAACAGGTCATTTCGAATTCTGTCGTATGGCTTTTGGATTAAGATCTTCACCTATCACATTCTCGAGGCTCATGACCAATATTTTTAGAGGCCTTATAGGAAAAGATCTAATGGTATATTTAGATGATGTAATTGTTATGTCCGAGGATGTAAATAAGCATTTAGAAAGACTGGAGAAGGTACTGAGTAAGCTTGAAGAAGCCAATCTAAAGATCAAACTGTCTAAATGTCAATTTTTCAGATCAGAAATTAAGTTTCTGGGTCACGTAGTCACTCCTAGAGGGTTATGACTGACTGAAGTAAAGTAGATGCAGTATTGAATTTTCCAACTCCCAAAACTGCTGATGCCGTAAGATCCTTTGTGGGCTTAGCAGGTTTTTATAGATCATATATTGCCAATTTTTCCTCAATAGCAGCTCCTCTAACTGAGTTGCTTAAGAAAGATGCTCCATTTGTTTGGACCTTCAGTCAGGAAAAAGCATTTCAAACCTTGAAAGAAAGATTAACTTCTGCTCCAATCTTAAAATTCCCAGATTTTACAAAGCCTTTCTATTTAACCACTGATGCTAGTTCTATAGGCATTGGTGCAGTTCTTGCACAGAAGATTGATAGTAAATACAACGCAGTTGCATTTGCTAGTCGAGTCCTTACAAAGGCTGAAAGAAATTATACAGTAACTGAGCAAGAAGCCTTAGCAATAGTGTGGTCTTTAAAACACTTCCGAGACATAATTTATCAGTACCCTGTCCATGTCTTGACAGATCATGCACCTCTAATACCATTGTTCCAGAATAAACAACCTACTGGAAGACTAGCTAGATGGTCCTTAACTATCCAAGAGTTCAACCCTACCTTTGAACATTTACCTGGCAAGTCAAATGTAGTTGCAGATGCTTTATCGCGTCATGTTAGCGTAGTAACTGCTGATCCTCCGTTTAGTGCTGAGGATGTAAAGAATGCCCAAAGAACAGATCCCTTGTGGTCTGGTGTGACTCGATTCCTGCTACAGGAAGACCTTATTCTTACTGTGAAGCCACCAGCACCTATCAGTGACTTTGTTATGAACCAAGAATTACTGTATCGCGTAACCGAGCTGGGAACACCTAGTAGACGGGCATACCAGTTAGTAATTCTTCAGTCACTAGTCAAAGTAGCTTTACAGCTAATTCACGATGCACCAGGTGTTGCACACCCTGGTATGGACCGTTCGATTAAACAAGCAAGATTGAAGTACTTTTGGCCTCGTATGGCAACTGATATTACCGAGTATGTTAAGAAGTGTAGTGTTTGTATGAAACACAAGGGTAATATCAACGGTCCCAATCCTATCCAGATGTATCCCACTACTAGTGAGCCATGGGAAAGAGTTGAAATAGATCTGCTAACTAATTTTCAATGTACAACGCAAGGCAATAAACATCTGTGTGTGATGGTCGATCATTTCACCAGATATTGTGAGTTAGTTCCTATTCCAGACAAGACTGCCGAGACAGTAGCTAAAGCGTTTAAGGAACGTATAATCTGTAGACATACCACTCCTAAATCCTTAGTATCCGATAATGGAGGTGAATTTTGCAACGATATTCTAGAAAACCTATGTGCCTTGTATAAGATTACTAAATCTACCATTGTTCCACACCATCCTGCCAGCAATGGTTTAGCAGAAAGAAATAATAAAAAAGTACTCGATGTCTTGAGAGCAACTGTTAATCCCAATAGTTCAACCTGGGATGAAGTTATACCTGATGTTCAATGTGCTATAAATTCTGCTTTCAATGCTTCTATAGGTGATACGCCGCATTACGCCTTGTATGGTGTTGACAAGCGTTTGCCTTATGAGTTGTTATATTCTAATCCAAAACCGTCGTATAACCCTGATGATTTCATAGCAACTCGTACCAGCCAAGCTCAGAGTGTTTTCAGAAGAATCCGTGAAACACTTCATAAGTCAACAGCAGAATTTACTAGAGTAACTAATACTAAAGCCAAACCGACTAAAGTTCAAGTAGGGTCCAGAGTCATGTTGTTCAACTTTAACAAAACTTCAGCAATGCCTAAATTAGACCAAAAGTTTGTTGGCCCATATCGAGTAGTTGAACATATCAAGGGCAATAAGTATAAAGTTAGAGAACTTAGTACGGGTAAGTGTAAAGAAGCACATTTAGATCATATGAAGTTAGTATGTGACGAAGACGAAGCCCCTGACAACCAGACTGTTGTGACTGACAATGATAATCCGTCTGACCCCGTACCTTCAACTTCTAGTAGTGAGTCAGAGGAACAACCTGATTGTCGTTACTCCTTGCGTACACGACAAGTGTTGAGAAACCCCCAAGTATCATTTGTTGATATCAGTGTAGACCCTCCTCAATCAGAAGTTGAGTTACCTACTGTAGCAGAGTTTGATCCACCCAGAGATGATAACCATTCTGCATATGTAAATCTTACCCTAGCAGAGTTGGGGTTAAATGTAAATAGACTGTACAATTAGATGATTGAGTTAAGAGAAATTGTCGACTGTGTGTTTTGTTACTAAGTGTTCATTATCTAGAATTTTTTTTGTGTGTTCATGTTCCCTACGAGTTCTGAGTTTTAACAGTTGACCGTGCTAGCCGAGTCTCTCTTTTCTGTTAAAACTTCTTCCTTGTAAATATATTTATTCTTCCTCAGAACCCGCTGAGTGCATGAATACAGATTGATCAATCAAATTTGCAAATTGAAATTGTTATATATATAATGTTTATATCTAGATCCATTAACATTCTCTTAAGTACTGTTAACTCAAGAAGTGCGAGAGTAAGATTAATCTTGTTCAGTTCCAAGTTATAATGTGTTTGCTATTGTATAGATTCACCCAGTACCACCTGTCTGTTCAGTCTATAGAATTGTATAGTATGCCGAGACGTCATACGATAACATGGCCGAGCTGTCGTATCAGTATCATATGTACACTTGTGTAGTGTACCAGCAACCTTAATGTAGAAGCAACCTTAATGACTGATAGTGAAGGTAAGAAGCAGCCTTAATGACTGATAGTGAAGGTGAGAAGCAACCTTAATGACTGATAGTGAAGGTAAGAAGCAGCCTTAATGACTGATAGTGAAGGTGTGAAGCAGCCTTAATGACTGATAGTGAAGGTGAGAAGCAACCTTATTGACTGATAGTGAAGGTGAGAAGCAGCCTTAATGACTGATAGTGAAAGTGAGAAACAGCCTTAATGACTGATAGTGAAGGTGAGAAGCAACCTTAATGACTGATAGTGAAGGTGAGAAACAACCTTAATGACTGATAGTGAAGGTGAGAAGCAACCTTAATGACTGATAGTGAAGGTGAGAAACAACCTTAATGATTGATAGTGAAGGTGAGAAGCAACCTTAATGACTGATAGTGAAGGTGAGAAACAACCTTAATGACTGATAGTGAAGGTGAGAAGCAACCTTAATGACTGATAGTGAAGGTGAGAAGCAACCTTAATGACTGATAGTGAAGGTGAGAAGCAGCCTTAATGACTGATAGTGAAGGTGAGAAGCAACCTTAATGACTGATAGTGAAGGTGAGAAGCAACCTTAATGACTGATAGTGAAGGTGAGAAGCAACCTTAATGACTGATAGTGAAGGTGAGAAGCAGCCTTAATGACTGATAGTGAAGGTGAGAAGCAGTTAATGACTCACGTGTAATCGACAGGTTTTTAAGTCAATTAATCAACCATCAAGCGAGTGTGTGTGGAGCTACTTGCTGTACCAAGGTGAGTTTGTGAGGGTTTGTTCGTGTATGTACGCCTCTCTTCATGTGTGTGTGATTGCTTGTGTGCGTGTGCTCGTGTGCGTGTGCTCGTGTGCGAGTGCTCGTGTGCGTGTGCTCATTTGTGTGTGTTAATACCTGATTGTTCATTTTTGTATTTATTTTCCTACCGCATGTAAGTGCGGATGTTTTTCACGTGTGTGTGCTCACCTAATTGTGGTTGCAGGGGTCGAGACTCAGTTCCTGGCCCCGCCTCTTCACTGTCCGCTACTGGGTCCCTTCTCTCCCTGCTCAATGAGCTTTATCATACCTCGTCTTAAAGCTATGTATGGTTCCTCCCTCCATTACATCACTTGCTAGACTATTCCACTTCCTGACTACTCTATGGCTGAAGAAATACTTCCTAACATCCCTTTGACTCATCTGAGTCTTCAACTTCCAATTGTGCCCCCTTCTTTCTGTGTCCCCTCTTTAGAACATCCTGTCACTATCTACGTTGTAATTCCCCGCAGTATTTTTGTATGTCGTTATCATGTCTCCTCTCACCCTCCTGTCCTCTAGTTTTGTCAGGTATGGGTTCCAAACTGGTGCTGCATACTCTAGTATGGGCCTGACGTACACGGTGTACAGTGTCTTGAACGATTCCTTATTAAGGTATCGGAACGCTAATCTTAGGTTTGCCAGTCGCCCCTATGCTGCCGCAGTTATCTGGTTGATGTGTGCTTCCGGAGACGTGCTTGGTGTTATACTCACCCCAAGGTCTTTCTCCTTTAACGAAGTTTGCAGTCTTTGTCCACCTAGCCTATACTCTGTCTGCGGTCTTCTTTGCCCTTCCTCGATCTTCATGACTTTGCATTTGGCGGGATTAAATTCGAGAAGCCAGTTGCTGGACCAGGTGTCCAGCATGTGCAGATCTCTTTGAAGTCCTGCCTGATCCTCATCTGATTTAATTCTCCTCATTAATTTCACATCATATGCGAACAGACACTTCTGAGTCTATCCCGTCCCTCATGTCATTCACATATACCAAGAATAACACTGGTCCTAGGACTGGCCCCTGCGGCACCCGACTCGTCACAGGCGCCCACTGTGATACCTCATCACGCACCATGACCCGTTGTTGCCTCCCTGTGAGGTATTCTCTGATCCATTGCAGTGCTCTTAATGTTATACACGCCTGATCCTCCAGCTTCTGCACTAATCTCATATGAGGAACTGTGTCGAAGGCCTTCCTGCAGTCCAAGAAAATGCAATCAACCCACCCCTCTCTCTCGTGTCTTACCTCTGTTACTTTGTCATAGAACTCCAGAAGGTTTGTGACTCAGGATTTGCCTTCCATGAATCCGTGCTGGTTGTCGTTGAAAATCCTGTGCCGTTCCAGGTGCTCCACCACTCTTCTGATGATTTTCTCCATGACTTTGCACACTATACACGTAAGTGACACTGGTCTATAGTTTAGTGCCTCTTTTCTGTCTCCTTTCTTAAAAATGGGAACTACATTTGCCTTTTTCCATACCTCAGGTAGCTGCCCAGTTTCAAGGGATGTGTTGAATATTGTGGTTAGTGGCACACACAGCGTCTCTGCTCCCTCTCTAAGGACCCACTGAGAGATATCCGGTACAATCGCCTTTGAGGTATCAAGGTCATCGAGCAAGTGCTTCACCTCCTCCTCAGTTGTGTGTATGTCATCCAACACTTGGAATATTCCTTGTTGGTGTCCCGCTCTGTCCTGTCTACCCAGATTCCTTCCTGCCTCCACTGTGAATACCTCCTTAAACCTCGTGTTGAGCTCCTCACATACCTCTTGGTCGTTTCTTGTGAGTTCCCCACCTTCTTTCCTCAGTCTGATCACCTGGTCTTTGACTGTTGTCTTCCTCCTAATGTCACTATACAGCAGTTTCGGGTTAGACTTGACTTTCGATGCTATGTCATTTTCGTACTGTCGCTGGGCCTCCCTCCTTATCTTTGCATACTCATTTCTGTCTCTACGACTAATCTCTTTATTTTCTTGGGTCCTTTGCCTTCTGTACTTTTTCCATGCTCTAGCGCACTTAGTCTTTGCCTCCCTGCACCTTTGGGTAAACCAAGGGCTCGTCCTGGACTTCGCATTATTTCTGTTGCCCTTGGAACAAACCTTTCCTCTGCCTCCTTGCATTTTGTTGTTACGTATTCCATCATTTCATTTACTGACTTTCCTTCCATGTCTCTGTCCCACTGAACCTCCTGCAGGAAGTTCCTCATACCCGTGTAGTCCCCTCTTTTAAAGTTTGGCTTGTCCCTTTAAACTCCTGTTTCTCTCTCCACTTTTAACTCTACTATGTACTCAAAGTTCAGAACCATATGGTCGCTGGCTCCCAGGGGCCTCTCGTGTGTTATATCCTCAATGTCTGAGCTGCTCAGGGTGAACACAAGGTCCACCCTTTTGGTTCGTCCTCTCCTCTCTTTTGGTCGTGTCCCTGACATTTGGTGCATCGGGGTTTTCCAGTCCCACATCCATCATCTTGGCTCTCCATGTTTCTGGACCCCGTGGTTAGATTTTCCCAATCGATCTCCCTGTCGTTGGCGCCCATAACCAGTAAATTTGCTCTGCTCGAATGCTCTCTTTTTGAAACCCTCAGCCAGTTTTCCACCATTGTTCTGTTGTTCTCTTCTATTCCTCTCCTGGCCTCCTGCAGTTCTGTGGTGGGTTATACATCACTGCAATGACTATCTTATGTTTCCCAAAACTGGATTGTACCTACTATGTAGTCCCTTTCCCTAATCGTGTGTGTGTGTGTGTGTGTGTGTGTCTCTCATCTATTTTGTGTATGTTCTTTTGTGCCCCGCTCCCTCGTGTACTCACCAATTTGGCTGCGGGGTCGAATCTTAGCTCCTGGCTCTGACACTTTGCTGGCCCCTGCCGGGATCATCATCTTCTGACTTTGAGAGCCTTATCGTACCTCTTCTTATAGTTTATGTAGGTTTTGGCCAATTTAAACAAGACAAATTGATTTACAATTATACACACAAAAATAAAAACCTCTATCATTAACTATAGTGATGACTGTGAAATTATAGGTATAGTATAATTCTGATATATGAAATTAAACAAGACTTACTTGATATTACCCAATTATAATTAAGACTTAAGTTTTATATCATAAAAAGTAAATTAAACTTGTTAATATATGATAATTAACTACAAGAAGCAAAAAATGACTTAGTTATCACAATTATGTATATGAAATGAAGATTTAGATTAAAATTGGAAAATTGAGAAAATGTTAACAAGTAAAACTTAGTTTGAGTTCTTTATTATTAAATATGTAAATAAACAAGACTGATTTTGATTGTGATCAAACAATTTATATATAAAAAAAAACACTTTGATTTTTTATTAGACTTTTAGCTATTTTAAAAAAACTGACACACCCACTAAACAGAAAAATACTCAAATTACCCGGACCGAAACGTGTGGGTTATGTGTGTATTGTTCCAGTCAAGGAAATTGCACTCTTTCCTTTTACTAAACAGAAAGCCTTGTATAAACATAAGTTTTATTAAGATGTATCATAGATATTCCAAGATAAAATACCGAATCAGACCTGAATGAAACAGATCTTGGGATAAAGAATATTTCCGTTTGACTTAACTATGCAGTATGGCATAACTGTTAGTTTTTTTGACACAAGTTTGGTCTTACGTCACTAATTTGATAAGATGATGGGTCAAATTTAATGCCTTCACCCCCTTTTCTTATGCCCCTTTCCACATGACAGTCCATGACAGGCTATTTGTCAGAGAAACACTGGGCAGTCTGTTTCAGTTTTCATAAGCTCTCTAGAAAATATTAGTTCACAATTAGCATTTAAGACTTAAAGACAAAGAAAGACACTAGTACATCTGGAGAGAAAAAATAATTATCTCTCTAATAAGCTTTAGACTATAATTTCTCATCAACAGTGAACGCCTTTCACAGTCTTGTCTCCTGTTGATTGTTTCTCACTTCCTACCAAATCTTGTTATATTAAGAAAAAACCTTTGTTAGCTAGAACCTTTACTGGAAGCCGGTTTGTTACTGCAAAGTCTTGCAGGAACTTTTAGAGCGTTGATACATCTTTGTATTCACTATCCATCTGATTTGCATTTGCATCCTAGTATAAATCTGACGCCATCATAAGTTTGAGTTGCAGGAAGATGGTGGTTTGTTTGGGAATCAGAACTTGTTCGATGCTTGGGGGAAAATTTTTAGTCATGATTTGTTGAAAAAGATAACGATTTGATTTTCAACTGATTTCAGTTTTTGAAAACGCTCTGAATCGGCGACTTGAAAAAAACAATTAAAATTTTAGAGAATTTTTCCAAAAAAATTTAAAGTAAATGGTTTTCATAATTGGAAAACAAATATACAATCAAATGAAACTGAACCTATAGTTGGCCCACTAATATTTCTCATTTGCATCAGACAAAAAAAATGTCTCGGGGAAATTAAACCAGTCCTTTTGCATGTGACACAATATTTGTCACATCTAAAAGAAGTAAGAATTTATTCAGGTATACACAAATACAGTTACATAGATTATCATACATAGCAGCATATTTTAGAAACCTAGGATAACCCAAAAATCAGACAGAGTGACTTTTTCCATTGGGGTCCATTTAATCCTTAATATTATACATTGGTAGATATATGTTATTATTCTATAAGGAATATATACTAGGAATAAGGAAAAAAAAAGTTTTTACATTTACATTTTTAGCTAAAAAAAAAAAATCCTTCCAACAACCCCCCTAAGACGGCTTCCAAGACGAGAATACGTATGGTGATTGTGCTTGGGGATCTACTACTGAAAATCACCTAAAACACACTAGTATTGCCTATCAGAAATCAATTGTCCCGAATAATCACCCAGTCAGGTTCCATACACCCATACCTACTTTCAAAAAATTTTAAATCATAACAATCACACACACACACACACACAAACTTTTTTTTCTCTCTCTCTCTCCACTCTGCATTTTTTTATAAATACAGGAAATTTTGAGGGGAAATTTGACCCAACCCTCCGACTCTTCCTGGTGAGCTGCAAAAAATAACAGACACATTCAACAAAAAAAAGTATCTTTTGATATACCACGAGTTGCAATTTGACCTATAGGGGAAAAATCTATGCAAATAAAGGGGCCCCAAAATTTGGAACACTCTTCCCGAAGATGCAGAGAGTTCTTTTGCCATCTGTTTGGAAAATATATTATTAAAGCCGTCTCTAAATCTGACTTTTGCTCTTAGATAAATGTTTAAAGCTGATTTATCAGTAGCAGCCCTGTTTATCCCCGCCCTGATGTTATTTTTTTTTTTTTTTTATTTTTTTTTTTTTATTTTTATTGTTATTTTTATTTTTTTGGGTTTTTTTTGTTATTGAGTTCCCCCCCGGCCCCCTTTGTTGATCCCGCCTCCCCACCGGGGCAGGATTCACCAAAAAAAAAAAAAAAAAAAATACGCCTTCACTGTCCTCATTCAACCACTGTCTTTCCAGAAACAAGCTGACATTACAGTTCAGATGACCCACCAGACGGAACATGCCCATCCCTTTCGGTCTGGGGGGGAAATTAATATATAGTAATTTGCCTCCTCCCCCTTTACTCCTTCTAGTAGGTTTAGTTCTTCTTCTTTTTTTTATAATAAAAAGGGGAATCCCGTTTCTCCTCCCCATCCCCAAAGCTTCCCTGTTAAGGTGCGCTTCAGCCCTCCTCTGTTTCCTCAATAGTGCGAGCCGATGACCCACTTTAGTCGACATACAAACACAGAAGAACACTCACTTTCATTCCATCACAATCCGCTTACTGTTTTGTAATTCGTCGCCAAAATGGGGACGAGACCTCCCCCCAGTATTGACTGTAACTGTTATATATATATAAATGCCAACCAATCGGGGAAAAAATTTAACCTCAAATTGGTTTATGTTACAACTTCAACATACTGGAGTTATGTCTCGGAGTATCCAAGGGTAGCCAAAAAGTATACTCCCTTCTTGCTTTCTGTGTGTATGGTATCAGCTAAATTTATTATGTATACCCGAAAGGTACCTTAAGACGTTGCCTTAATATCTTGTTTTTAACCATTTTTTTTGTTTTCATTATGCCCTTGCTCAGAACGCCTCATCCAATCGGCTGCAAATTTAAACCTTGTGTATGGTAATATGGATCAAATTTTTGGAATAACTGGCATGTTAACTGCCCGGTGAACATAATTGTTCAACTCCCCCCCTCCTGGAACGGCTAATTGCGAAATTCTCAGTGAGGGAAAATTTTAAGCCTTTTCAAAAAAGGTTTTTGAAAGTTTGACGAAAAAGTGGGTATTTAAAAATTTTAGGAGCAGATTTGACACTATGAAACATCTTCCAACATAGCACAGCCTCTGACCAGACACTGACAACATAGCACAGCCTCTGGGCCAGACCTTTTCAACATAGCACAGCCTCTGACCAAACACTGACAACATAGCCAGCCTCTGACCAGACATTGACAACATAGCACAGCCACTGACCAAACATCTTCCAACATAGCACAGCCTCTGACCAAACATCTTCCAACATAGCACAAAACCTCTGACCAAACATCTTCCAACATAGCCCCCTCTGACCAAACACCGCAACATAAAACCCCAGCCTCTGACCAAACATCTTCCAACATAGCACAGCCTCTGACCAAACATCTTCCAACATAAACACAGCCTCTGACCCAAAAATCTTCCCAAAATAGCACAGCCTCTGACCAAACATCTTCCAACACAAATGATGCAAGATGTGAATTTTTACCATTCAGAAATTTTTTGTTTACTTAAGTCAAATGGGATATATTAATGCAGTATATTGATTTATAAGGTTAATCAAACATAAATTTAGTTGAATACTTATTTTGATGTACATTTTATTGTTTGCAGTATCAATGAATAAGATGCTCCAGGCAGTAAAAAAACAATGTGCAAATTTTTTAAATATCCAAAACCTTTTTATACTGTATACCTGTGAACTATCCCCCAGAGTGGCAGTTTTATAAGTATAAACACTTATATATTACCATACAAATAGGAATGTTAAAAATAATATTGGGGTATAACATGAAAGATCAACTATGGAGAAGAGTTATTTCAAGTCATAGAAGAGAAGAAAAATGAACCCCGATCAAAGGTAAAAAACTTTTCTCAAAGTGTGTTATATTTTTGAACTTTTAAAAAAAGATCTGTGATAAAAATTCAGAGAAAAAGTATCATCAACATAGGCTGTTTGATCATCACCGAACAAGGTTTAAAAGAATAGTAAAAAAAAAATCGGGAAAAACTAGTTGATGGTAATTTTTCCATGCTGGTGTGATCACCCGAGATGAGCAGTGCTGAACATCTCTGGGGGACTTACTCTTATGCAAATAAGTACGTATGTTATGTTTGTAATTTTGACAGGAAATACATTATTTTCACATTGTGAAGAAGATCCATTACTTGTATTCAGTGTATCTGTGTAAAAGCAATGCTGGGCGTAAAATAAATTACTGGTATGTTCTAAAAATTTGTAAATCATTACGGTTTTTTTGTTCTATGATGTGTCTAGTGAAGCCTTCAGCTTTTTTTTACCCCATATACTAAGGGTTTTCTTTTAACCAAATATAACTTCATATATTAATGAAATCACAAAACAAGTAATTTTGAGTCATTATCAAAAAATTGCGGCTAGCCAGGATTTTGGGCCTGTGTTTATGCCTGGCCCTGGAGAGGGGGGGTATGCATCACACTGTCCCCTGGTCCCGCGGATAGTGATGCATCTTTTTTCTGTTCTCACAGGGTTTGGGGGTGGCGACGCAGTGTTGAGTCCTGGCTGGGCCGGTTCTTTGATGATAACTTTATATAACATGAATTTATATTTGGTTAGTGATTAGGTGATCACCACCAAAAAGGCAAGGGATCAGAGCAGGGGTTTAACTCAAGTGTTAGGGGACCTGGAGGGAGTATGAGGGTTTTTAAATCAATGTTAATTTTGACCTGGAGAGTGTGAGGGGGTTTTAAATCAAGTGTTAGGGGTGACCTGGAGTTCTCTATCTAAAAATTTAGAAGTAGTGAAAAAATGTAGACTTTGTAATAGTCGAAATTTGTTGACATCAGATGTGGATACTATGACTGAAAAACACACACACACACCAGGCCTATGTCTAATCGACATGTGCCTAGAAAAAATGGTAACTAACAGGGGCTATGACCGACTCCTGCAACCACAAATAGGTGAGTACAAATAGGTGAATCACATGAATCAAATGAATCACAGGGATGGAAAAATTTCTTCAGTCATAGAGTGGTCGGGGAAATGGAATAGCTTGGGGAAACGATGTAGTGGAGGCAGGTTCCATACATACTTTAAGGGGGAGGTATGATAAAAAACTCATGGGAGGGGGCGTGACCCAGTGGGGGGGCCCGTGAAAAGGCGGGTCCAGGAGCTTGACTCGACCCCCCGCAACCACACCTAGGTGAGTACACACACACACACACATAAGGAAAAAGGTTGAGGGAAATAGGACTAACAACACTGGAGGACAGAAGGGGTTAAAAAGACATGATAACGACATACAAAATGCAGGGAATCGACAAGGTAGATAGTGACATGATGTTCCCGAGAGGAACACAGAAACAAGGGGAAAAACTGGAAGCTGAAGGCTCAGATGAGTCGGGAGTTAGGAAGCATTTTTCAGCCATAGAGTAGTTAGGAAGTGGAATAGTCTAGCGAACGATACAGTGGAGGGGGAACCAGACATGGTTTAAGACAAGGTATGATAAAGCTCATGGAGCAGGGGGAGCAGAGACACCAGTAGGGACAGCGAAGAGGCGGTGCCAGGAGCTGAGTCTCGACCCCCGCAACCACAATTAGGTAGTACACACACACACACACTAACACAGAAAACACACAACACAGAAAACACACAGACACACACACAGACACACACACACAGACACACACACAGACACACACACAGTCACAGATGGCATTTTGCGCCCTTTCTTCACGCACGGGGGGCCCCGGGGTTTAATTCCCCCGGGGCTGAAACATTTCGAAGTGTTTCGTATGGTAACTAAACACACACACACACACAGACACACACACACACACACAGACACACTCACACACACACACACACACACACACAGACACACACACACGCGGATGGAATTACAAAAAAAGTATGAAGAGTGGAATGAAAGAATAGGGTGAGGCATCCCCAGACATCATAGCGGTCACAGAAACTAAAATAAATGAGACAGTAACAGACGCAATCTTCCCACAGGGGTATAATCCTGAGGAAAGATAGGGGGGGAGCAGGGGGGGAGGGAAAGGGGGCGCACTGCTTGTAAGGCACCGTTGGAGATTCGAGGAAATGGTAGGAATGGAGGTGGGGAGAGAACGGGACTTCATAGTAAGGGCCCTCCAGTCTGGGGGCATAAGATAGTCATTGCAGTGATGTATAACCCACCACAGAACTGCAGGAGGCCAGGAGAAGAATACGATGAGAACAACAGAGCAATGGTGGACACCCCCGGGAGAGGTGGCAAAAAAGCCACATGAGCAGAGCGAAGCTACTGGTCATGGGAGATTTCAACCACAGGGGGATCGACTGGGAGAACCATGAACCCCGTGGGGGTCCAGAAACTTGGGGAGCCAAGATGATGGACGTGGTACTGGAAAACCTGATGCACCAACATGTCAGGGACACGACCAAAAGAGAGGGAAGATGAACCCGCAAAGGGCCTTTTTTCACCCCGAACAACAAACTGATGTACAGTCACATCAGAAGGAAGACAACAGTCAAGGACCAGGTGATAAGGCTGAGGAGAGAAGATGGGGAACTCACAAGTAATGATCAAGAGGTATGTGAGGAGCTCAACTTGAGGTTTAAGAAGTATTCACAATGGAGGAAGGAAGGCAGCTGGGTAGACAGGACGTGGTTCGTCACCAACAAGGGATGTACCAAGTGCTAGAGGGCATACACACAACTGAGGAGGAAGTGAAGCAGTTACTCAGTGACCTCGATCCCTCAAAGGCGATGGGTCGGACAATATCTCCCGTGGGTTCTTGGGGAAGGAGCTGAGGTACTGAGTGTGCCACTTACCAAATATTCAACACATCCCTTGAAATTGGGCAGCTACCTGAGGTATGGAAGAAGGCCAACGTAGTCCCCATTTTAAAAAGGAGACAAAAAAAGAGGCACTAAACTATAGACCGGTGTCACTTACTGTATAGTGTGCAAAGTCCTGGAGAAAATCATCAGGAAAAGAATGGTGGAACACCTTGAGCTGAACAGGATAATAAACACCAGACAGCACGGATTCCGGGAAGGCAAATCCTGTGTAACAAACCTCCTGGAGTTCTATGATAAAGTAACAAGGAAAGGTAAGGCAGGAGAGAGGGAAAGGTTGGGTTGGGGTTGGGGGATTTTCCTGGGGACTCAGGAAAGGCCTTCGGGGACCCCCAGTTCCTTTTTAAAAAATGAGATTAGTAAAGGAAGTTGGAAGAAAACAAAAGCAGGTAAATAACAGGAATTCAATCCACCAAATGCAAAGTCATGAGGATCGGAGAAGGGCAAAGAAGACCGCTGACAGAGTACAAGCTAGGCGGACAAGGCTACAAACCTCGGCAAAGGAGAAAGACCTTGGTGAGTATAACGCCAAGCACGTCTCCGGAGGCACACATCAACCAGATAACTGCGGCAGCATATGGGCGACTGGCAAACCTAAGATTAGGTTCCGTTACCTTAACAAGGAATCGTTCAAGACCTGTATACCGTGTACGTCAGGCCCATACTAGAATATGCAGCACCAGTCTGGAACCCACACCTGGTCAAGCACGTAAAGAAACTAGAGAAAGTGCAAAGGTTTGGACAGTTAGTTCCACAACTCAGGGGTCTGTCTTATGAAGAAAGGTTGAGGGAAATAGGACTAACAAACTGGAGGAAAGAAGGGTCAGAGGAGACATGATAACGACATACAAAATAATGCGGGGGAAATTTACAAGGTAGACAGTGACAGGATGTTCCAGAGAGGGAACACAGAAACAAGGGGGCAAAACTGGAAGCTGAAGACTCAGATGAGTCAAAGGGTGTTAGGAAGCATTTCTTCAGCCAAGAGTAGTCAGGAAGTGGAATAGTCTAGAGAAAGATATATTTGGGGGCAGGAACCATACAAATTTTAAGACGAGGTATGATAAAGCCATGGGCAGGGGGAGAGAGACCCCGTAGGGGAG
>WNWK01029053.1:0-24775 GCA_009830355.1 Cherax destructor | reverse complement strand
ATATTTTTTCATTTATATTAATGTAAGAATTTATAATTTGAAAAGGAAACTTTGAAACCTACCTAACCTTATTAAAACAACCCAATTTAATTTTAACCCAATAAAATATTTTAGATAGTTAACATTAATTTAATAAAAAAAAACCAAAATGGAATATTTTTTTTCGTTATGTTCAGAATGATTTTGGCGAAATTTTGCATACTCAAATTTTCACTTGTCTTTTTGGCAAGGTGAGCGTTCCATTTTTAAAATCGCAAGTTTTACCTAACGGCACAATATATATATATATATATATGAGTTTTTGCTAATTGACCAGTTTTACCTAATCAGAATATATATATATATATATATATATATATATATATATATATATATATATATATATATATGGTACCACCTCTGGAACTGTCGGGGGACCTCATCCTCAGAGAAAGAAAAAACTTGCTTCGGGGAAAACCCAAAAGTTTTCCTAAAGCTGTTTAAAATTTTTCCTACCACCTCCTATACATTGACAAGAATAAAATGGGGAGTAAAACAACATAAATAACAACTCAGGCTCATCTCAAATACTTCGCCCAGCTACAGGCTTTTCCCTCTGGATCGCAAACTGAGTCTTTGAAAGGGGAAAGCTGGCGCCCTGTCGTCCTTGGTTTCATGATGATTTTTTCACCAGCTCTTTGAGCTTTAGAGCACACTTGCCCCATGCTCCGGGGTTTGGGCCCTATTGGGATGAAATTATAGCGGGGGAAGGGCTTCATTTTGCGGGTCTTCTGGGTCTCCTGTAGCGGGCCTTCCTCCCATCACCTTCAGGATGGGAAGTAGGTGTCTGCCAATGTTGCAGCCAAGGGGTAGTCCCAGGCAAACCGCTTACCATCCTTCCAGGGAGCATAGTGGTTCCATCATGACGCTTTTGACTTCCTCAGACCTCTGTACTTGGGTTTTTCCCGTTGGCTGGGGTCTGGCGAGGCTTTCTTTATGATGTCGTTGACCTCATGCCTAGTATATTTACATGAGACCATGAAGCTATGTTCGTTGAGTATAGGAGCGGGTGGGGAAGGCAACACCCAAACTGAATGGCCTGTGAGTCGATCGATTGCCCAGAGAGGAATTTGGGAAATACAAGGAAATCTTCTGAATCGGCCTTCACTGCCAGGAGACGACTTTGCCCATCCCCAAGTTTGGGGGCATTGTGTTTGCGATTTTTCCATAATAGGTTTCTCCCAGTGGGGCTGTTCGTGCTTTATATATATATGTCATGCTGATTGGAAAAATTTGGGGTTTTTGGGTTAAATAGCAACGCTCATTATATAAGACAAGTGAAAATTTGTGTATGCAATAATTTCGCCAAAACATTTTGAACATAACGAAAAATATATTTCATTTGTTTTTAATTATTAAATTAATGTTAACGTATCTAAAATATATTTAGTTGGGGTTTCTAAATTAAAATTTGGCTTTTTGTAAAAGGTTAGTAGGTTTTCGTTTCTTGGTCAAAAATTTTAAAATTTTACATTAAAATAAATGAAAAAAAATATCTTCAAAAAACCCCCTAACATTATCAGTTACCACTCCTAACATTATAAAACCCACTCCAACATTATCAAGTACCATCTAACATTATCAAGTACCACTTCATTATCAAGCACCACTTCTAACATTATCAAGTACCCCCCCCCTAACATTATCAAGCCCCCTTAACATTATCAAGTACCACCCCAAAATTATCAACCCCAACATTACAAGCACCACTCCTAACATTATCAAGCACCACTCTTAACATTATCAAGCACCACTTCTAAATTATCAAGCACCATTCTAACATTATCAAGTCCCCTCCTAACATTATCAAGTACCACTTAACATTATAAACACCCCCCAAAATTAGAACACCCCAAACATTATCAAGCACCCCCATAAATTATCAAGCACCACCCTAACATTATAAACACCACCCAACATTATAAAATCCACATCTAACATTATCGGCCCCCTCCTAACATTATCAAGTACCACTCCTAACATTATCAAGCACCACTCCTAACATTATCAAGTACCACTCCTAACATTATAAACACCACCCAACATTATCAAGTACCACCCCCTAACATTATCAAGCACCACCCCTAACATTATAAAGTACCACTCCAAAATTATAAAGCACCATTCCTAACATTATAAATACCCTCCTAACATTATCAAGACCACCTAACATTATAAAGTACCACTCCTAACATTATCAAGTACCACTCCTAACATTGTCAAGCCCACTCCTAACATTTCAAGTACCCTCTAACATTATCAAGTACCACTCCTAACATTGTCAAGCACCATCCTAACATTATAAAGCACCACTCCTAACATTATCAAGTACCACTCCTAACATTATCAAGTACCACTCCTAAATTTCAATACCATCCTAACATTATCAAATCCCCTCCTAACATTTAAAACCCCCTCCTAACATTGTAAAGCGCAGTGAAAAAAGAACCCAAAAAGTCTGGTTGGGAAGGGAAAAAGTGAAATAATCATATTTCTTAAAAAAATGTTCTTTATACTATAATTTAAAAATTATGTTCGTTAAAAAAAAATCACAGCAAAAGAGATATGTATTATTTATTTCTAGAAAATTTGTTTGTAGAAAACAAATTTTAGACCAAAAAGTTAGATATCAATTTTTTATATAATTCGAACTTCTGTTTATAAAAAATATATTCCAAATCAAATTGTTTGTTGTCTTTGTTTTGCCTTTTTTATCCATTACTCAAAAATGAAATGGTCCCCAATATTTGTATAATTGGTCCATGGGATGACACAGTGAGAACCACTGGTCGGCTGAGAACCACTGGCGAGCTGAGAACCACCCAAAACCCCGGGCGAGCTGGAACCACTGGTCGAGCTGGAACCACTGGTCGAGCTGAGAACCACTGGTCGGCTGAGAACCACTGGTCGAGCTGAGAACCACTGGGCGAGCTTGAGAACCACTGGTCGGCTGAGAACCACGGTCGAGCTGGGAGAACCACTGGTCGAGCTGGGAAACCCCTGGTGAGCTGGAACCCCTGGGAGCTGAGAACCACTGGTCGGTGAGAACCACTAGTTGAGCTGAGAACCACTGGTCTAAGAGATTGCAGCCTAAATGACCATCCTGCAGTACTTATTAATTAAATACAACAACATTCTATTTATGAATATCAACTCACTTTAATTTTTTTCGGGAAAATCTACAAGGGACCCAAAATGACCATAAATAAAAACAAACCAAAAAAATTTCCGAGACGCCGACTGTTGTTGGTGAGGACGAAAAGCAAAAAAGATGTTACCTCATTAAAGTATCATCAGAATTATGATAAAAAAACTATGAAGTATCACAGAATTTAAAGAAACAAAAAATTGGCAATTAAAAAGTTATTATAAGAATAAAAGAACCCCCAATAAAAATTGGGATATATTTTTACATAATTTATTTATCAATATGACTTTACAAAATTTTTAATTTAAAGAAAAACAGAATGGGGGCCACAATTTTATTCAATAAATTTTTTTATGAAAAATATTGGAAAGAAATTTTTTTACATTATTACATATAGTTGGGGGGAAGTTTAAATTTTTAATGACCTGTGGGAAAATCATTATAACTTGATTAAAATTTTCTTTTTTGTTTTATTATGATTTATAATGCATTTCATATTATTAAAAACTTGAACATGTAAGCAAAAAATAAATAAAAAAATAAAAAAAATGATATTGGTAAAGAACTCGACAAAACACTCATTAGTAGAGATGTTTTTTATTTTATTATTACTAACTAATAATAATAATCAAAAAAATTAAAATCATATACACCAAAAGGTGTCTCATGGGAAGGTTTAATTTACTTTAACCCCCAAATTTTTGAAAAATCAAAATTTTTTTGAATTTTTGGGGCGGGTTACATAAAAATGTTATTAACCGTGGTGAAACAGGGTTTATAAAACATCACAACACAACGATTGGGGGAACAAAAAATAACAAAGAGGGAAATTTCACCAAACCCAAATTTTTTCTTTAATAATTTTTTGTTGTGTCTTTTTTAATTTTGCCATATTCGCAACATAGTCACCAAAACATTTAGTGTGTAATATATTAAAAAATTTATACATCCGGAAAAGGGGACAGCAAAAAAAACAGTGGTACTGGCCGGTTTTGGGCAGCCACCCCCAACATTAACACAGTGGTTTTTTGGCCCGGTTTTGGCAAAACCCCCACCAAAAATTAACACAGTGGTATTTTGGGTTTTCGGGGAGCCACCCAACAAACACAGTGGTAAATGGCCGGTTTTGGCAGCCAAAATAAAACATTTAAACAGGGGGAGGCCAGGTTGTGGCAGCCCCCACCAAATTAAAAGGGGGGGTACTGGCCAGGGGTTTTGGCAGCCACCACCAACAAACACAGTGGTACTGGGCCCGGTTGTTGGGAGCCACCCCCAACATTAAAAACAGTGGTACTGGCCCGGCCCTTGGGAGCCACCCACCCAAACATTAACACAGTGGTACTGGCCAGGTTGTGGCAGCCACCACCAACATTAACACAGTGGTACAGGCCAGGTTGTGGCAGCCACCACCAACATTAACACAGTGGTACTGGCCAGGTTGTGGCAGCCAACCACCAACATTAACACAGTGGTACTGGCCAGGTTGTGGCAGCCACCACCAACATTAACACAGTGGTACTGGCCAGGTGCCACCCAAATGGCAGGCCACCACCAACATTAACACAGTGGTACTGGCCAGGTTGTGGCAGCCACCACCAACACTAACACAGTGGTACTGGCCAGGTTGTGGCAGCCACCACCAACATTAAACAGTGGTACTGGCCAGGTTGTGGCAGCCACCACCAACATTAACACAGTGGTACTGGCCAGGTTGTGGCAGCCACCACCAAAAAACAGTGGTACTGGCCAGGTTGTGGCAGCCACCACCAAGACAGTGATACTGGCCAGGTTGTGGCAGCCACACACCACAGTGGTACTGGCCAGGTTGTGGCAGCCACCACCAACAGTCTTATTGTCAGTGACGAACATCCGCGATTTTTATTTTCATCCGAAAGTTTTGAATTGGAGGTGAATGTTTTTGTGTTATTATTGAAATTAGAGAATATATGTAAACTGAAAATTTATTTAAAATTTAATTCCAAAAAAACAAACGTTTTTTAAAGATGATTTATAAGAACACTTTCTTTTAACCAAAGCTCAAAAGTTACTACTCTATTTACATGCAAAAAATTTTAAAAAAAATTTTTAACCTTTCTTTCCCATTTCAAAAAAAGGAAATTAAAATTAAAACTTAATTTTTTGTAATTACTATCACATTTTTTAATTTAAAGAATTATGGGAAAAATGAATGTTATGAAAACGGTCACATGACAGGGGATCAGGTGCCCTCCTGGCCGAGGTCACCCATGTGAAAGAACCTCCTGAGTTTAGGCCCTGCCAAAACCCCCTCCCTCTCTCTCTCTCTCTCCCCCCCAAGGGGGGCCCTTGACGGGAAAGATTATGGGTCTGAGGAATTGGCCCTTTTTGGTCTTCTTCCCCAGACCGAACCCCATTCCCCCAACCCCCCCTTTTTCCCATTTTCCCCCATCCTCCCTTTCCCTTTCCCCCCCCCCTCCTCCTCACCCTCCCATTCCCTTCCCATTTCCCCTGGGAGTTTTCCACAGGCATTCAGTTCCATAGGAAGGGGCCCGTGGCCTTTCCTTTCCGTTGAGGTTTTTGGGGGTGTATTTGCGTAAACATCGCCGGGGGATGTCCGATTCTCCGCCCCGGGGGGTGGCCTGGGACCGGGGACGGGTTTTTCGGGAGGCCACCTTTCGATTCCGGGTGGGGGCCCAAAAGCGGCTTTTGGGGGATATCCGCCGCCTTCTTTTTGCCGGGGCTCGTGGATGTGAGGTGCTATCCCGAGGGCTTTTACTGGAAAGGGTGGGGATAGGGTTCCCATGCAGCATCGATACTTGCGGTGTTGAGGTCCTTGGGCACGGGGGGGGTTTTCCCCTTTTTCATTCCTCCTGGGAGCTTTCTCCACGCCCCCTTTTTTTTATTTTTTTTTTATTTTTTTTTTTTTTCTTTTTTCTTTTTTTTTTTAAAAAACAAAAAAAAAGAAGTAACCAAACCCAGGGATGCCCAATCCGTGACTCTCCCCCCCATTTGATACCGCACCAGTTTTGACCCTACCTTGATAACGGATAATCTTCGGAAAACCCCAAAACCCCCTTACCTGAAGCATGCCTTGTCACCTGCTTCGGGCCCGGGGACCACTCCTTTCGATACATCTGCCCTTTCGCTCTTCTCGGGCCTTTGATTCCGGCCCCCCCCAGGGGGCGGAATGCCCGCCCCGCCCACACGGACCACCCTGGTCCCACCCCCAAACGACCAAGACCCCACATGACATTCACACTTTTTTCTCGCATCTCGAAACGACAAGTGTCAGCCCCCCCCCAAACTTTTTTCAAACAAATGGAAAAAGTTTTTACTCTTCGACCATTCCTAATATTTCCTTCAGAATTTTTTTAAGCTTTCGAAGCCATTTTCAAAAATTCTTTTCACGCTTCAAGGGGGATCATCACACAGTCCAGAATGTCCAAGCCCCAATCTTTCTCTTCACAACCATTGATACTACACGGGCCATTGACAAGCACCACCCCTCAATTTTGTTGGGGTTTCTGCATTTGCCCCACACCATTGTCCAACGGAATTTTGCATGTGGTGATGACATTTTTAGTTGGCCCAAAACTCCCATTTTTGTGACACTTTTGTCCCCCCAGCCAATAAGCGAAGACGTTACCCTTTGAAATATAGCCTTTAAGTTTGACGGAAAACGCCACCTTCGGCTCTTTGCAGGTCAACGTTTCAATTTCGGGGCCCCTTTACACCCAGAGTGTAAAAATGCTTTTTTGGTCATCCAGCAAAATATTGCAGGTCCAGGGCCCGAATCCCCAGTCTGGGTGCTACAAGATTTTTTTGTACTCCCCCCTTGCCAATGCCCGGGAGACACATCCTTCATATTCTCGCCGGTCGGGTTTACCTGAATGAGGGGGAAATCCGGTCTCAAAGAGGCGGAAGGCTTCTCCATGTTTTCCCTCATCTTCCCCTTCAAGGAAACCCCCATATTTCCCATTCGCAGAAAGTCGCCCGCTTTGGGGTCCCAACTTCCACAGTTTCCTCTGTGGTGCCCATCCTCCCACCCCCCCCCTAAATTTTTGATGTTCTTGGCCCGAGGTCCCTCCTGGTTTCCCCATACTATCCACACCCTTCCCCCATTCACTGAAATTTGAGCTCAGCCCCCAAAAAACCCCCCCCCTTTATCCCAAAAAAACCCCTTTCCGGGCCGCCCCCCCTTTCGGGAGGTTCACCTCCCCCTCATACACTACCTTCATCCCCTGTCCCCTCCCAAGTCCCAGACATTTTCCCTTTTCACCCCTCGTCCTCTATTTTGGGGCACTTGGGCCCCCCCCAAGTTTTTCCATTTCAATGTGTCCCCCATTCTGCATTTTTTGATTTCCAAACACTGAAGCCCAAATATATTTCGAGACTGGGCCGAATGGACACTACTCAATCTGAGGTTCATCTCTCTCTTTCTCCCCCCCCCTTTCCTTCAAACGTCCTCCTCCCTTTTGATTACAGGTCTTCCGCTGCCCCACACGTGGACTTTTCAACCCCTTCCAAGCTTCCCCCATTTCCCACTTATTTTTTCTCCATAAATCATGGTTATTTATGGAAATCGAGGTCGGGGGAAAGGGTGAGCTTCAGGTGTTGTCTCCCATTTTTTCCCCGGGGGTTTTGCAAGAACCCAAATTAAATCCACTTTTGGCCCTTTGGCATAATTTGTTATATTCATCGGACTTTTCCGGGGGATTTTAACGAAAGTGCCTTATACCACTGGGTTCCAAACATTTGGGTCCCTTCCTTACAACAGTCTTCCTTTTGAATATGGAAAAACCTCTGTTTTTTTAATCTTTTCGGGCTTTTTCCCTTTTCCAGATGTTGATTTTCGGTTTTTCCTACCCCACCCTTCTATTCTTGGCGATTTTAAGCACCACTTTTTTTGGGGGGGTCCCGTGACCCCCTGGGTTTAGTTGGGGGCATTTTTTTTCTTTCCCCCCATTTTTTTAAACGGTACTCCTCCCCATTTTGATCCCGAATCATTTTTTCCCCATGATTTTTCCATCTGCCTTCATAAAATGCCCTTATTTCCCCGTCCTCCCGGACTTACATACAGCATTTTTCCCCCAATTATCCGTCCCTGTTTTCCCCCCTCCTCATTGCCCACGCTGGAATTTGCCCGGGGCAAAATGGGACCCCCCAATTTTACTCCCTTTCATGAGGTTCCCCTGCCCTTTTCCTTGATGAGGTTTTACCCTTTTTCGTCCTCCATTTTACAGCGGTTTCCATTCTATTCCCCAAACCCCCAAAATCCTTGGTGCCTTGGTGGCCCCTTTTTGGGGGCAGTGCGAAACGCGCTGCAGGGGGGAAAGATAAAAAACCCAAGGCTCCTTGATTTAAAGCAGAAGAGAGTTTTGGGCTGCCGAGTCAACGTGATGAAACGCACTTGCTGGCGAGATTACGTTTCTATTCACTTCGGCTTCCCGATGAGTGCAGCAAAAAAAAGGGGAAATTGAGGGTACCTCCCCGCCCCGGCCCTGTTCTTCAGGTTGGGGTGCAATTGCACCCCCCCTTCCCTTGCCACAAAAGGAACACCGTCCATTTCTCGGGGGCCACATCTATGCCCTCGTTCCTTTTTTTAAGTCTGTCAGCGAGTTAAAGCCCAGATTTTTCTTTTTTGAGAAGAACCCTTAAAGTGCCTTTTTCCCCTTTGAACTGGAGGCAACACTCTGCTTTCCCATCGGGCCCGGGAGACGGCATACATATTCGATGCCCGATTTATCGTCTGCCTTCGTCCTCTTACACTCTTTAATCTCATGGTCCGGGTTTTCCCCCCTGTGGGAAATCTGCTTTTCTCCTTTTCAAAAAACCCGGCTAGGACGATTTCCCACTTTCCCCTCGTCACCAGTGCATTTGCAAGGGGGGAACGCTAATAGACGATTTTTAAAAACTCCCAAAAGCTCCCCAGTCAATATGGCCCAAGGGCCGTTTTGCCATTGACCCTTGCGCGCTTGGGAAAGAATTTTTGGATTTTTAATAACCATCGGTATCCTACTTTTTCGACCCGAGAAGGCTTATACACAACTTGGGGATAAATATCTTCCCAGGCCCACTCCTTGGCCCCGAGGCAACCACCCTTTTTTTTTTAAGGCCTTTAACTGGCATTTTCGGGTCCGGGGTTTGAAAAAGAACTTCCCCGGGAAATTTTTCCCAAACTGAAGGTGTCCCCCGGGATGTGTTCTGGACAACACTCTTTTTGCTTGCTATAAAAATCTGGGATCTGCTCCCCTCCAATATTTGGCACGCCTATTTGGGGACTTTGCATAGCTTTTCAGGGGCATTCCCCCTCATTGCAGTTTTCCCCCAGCTGACCCAGGTTTTTGATTGGGGACCCCTCACGGGTTTAAATTTTTTGTGGGAAAAATATAAAATTTGTTCCCCAGACGTTCATGGCCTGATCATCCATTGTACCATCGGCTCACGTATCCCAGAATGATACAGTCAGGTTTTCGGGCCCCCGTTTTACCGAACCGAAACTCACATTACCTCTCTGAAGGCGACTTGTCATAGCCGGGTAACCTCCTTAAACCCTGCACATCTTTCAGGGGGGTGATCAAACTTCCCCCTACATTCGGCCCAATTTTATCGAAAACCATTAAGGGGCCGATATATTCGGGAGCTTTCCTGCCCTTTCCAGCCTTAAACCCATCCTACCAGGGGCGCTATGCCTTGGTGCTTTTTTTTTCCCCGGGTTTAGAGCCCCGAGAAGGGAAAATTCCATCTTTGTCCGATTGAGATGCCATTGTTTCCTATTATGTTTTCCCCCTGACCTGCAACCTTCCGATAGGATTGTTCAGATGGTTTTGGGCCATTTGTTGTCGCCCCTTTTTCGTCCCTTTTCTTCGTCACATTTACCTTTTCCCTTAGCCCCCCTTTATATGTTCAGGAACCCCTTTTTCCTACCCCCCTTGGGGAAATTCCTGTTGTCCATGTCTGTTCTTATTCTCTACCCGGGAAAAACCCCAAAACCTACGGCGGTTTTGCTCTTTCTTTAGACCATTCCCCCTATTCCCAGCCATCGCAGTATACACCGATGGTTCAAAGCATCTGACCCGGGGCGGTCGAGCCCCCTTGAAGGGGATTTTACCTTGCCAGATATTTACAGCTGAATTGGCCCTTCGGGACTTTTCCGATTGCATCTAGCCTGAGTCAATTTTGGTGTTTAGACTTTGTGTTTAAGGTTTTTCCCAAAAAAGAAAACCCACCCCCCGCTGTATCCACCTTTTTTTACCGTATCTTAGCAAGCATAAAGATATTGTTTTTTTTTTGGGGCCCTGGTCGTTGATGTCAGGGGAAGAACAGGCAGAACGTGCGCGGTGGGGGAAATACCTTTCCGTTTCAAAAAGGTGTTCCTTTTTACGGACATTTTTGGGGAGCACCACCCTTTGCACCTGGGAAAAGCTTCTGACCTTGAAAACAAATCATTTTTAAACCGGTTTTATTTCGGCCTTTTCTGTCACCAATGTCGAGGTAGACTACTTCTCCCTCTTGACGGCCCCCCGTCTTTCCAGGTATTTATGGGAGGCCCGCCCTTTTCCCTTGGATTGCAGGTTCCCGGTCTTTTAAAATCCTGTTGACTGCCCATTATCAACGAGACGAGAATTTTCCTCCAAAGCTTCTCTTGGGCCCTTTTCTTTACCTTCCCTTCAGATGGACCCCTCCTTTTAACCTGACCCTTTTTTGACTTTTTACAGAAAATGAAAACACAAACTCTGAAATTTTAACCCCAGCACCTCCTCAGTCCCCTTTTACCTGATCTCCTTTTTTCCCCCCACCCTGCACTACCACCGTCATCTTTACCCCTACCCTACTAATCGTCCATCCTTCAACCCACCTCCTGACCACAATAACCTGCAGCGCTGTTAACCCTGTGGTTTAGCTTATTTAAAAATTTCACCCCCTTTTCTCTCTCTCTCTCTCTTTTGTTAATTTTTAAAGGAAGACATTGGTAACCATAAAAAAAACCCGAAATATCTATTTTTTTTTGTTCATGGGAAGGCGTTCCCTAAAAGGGACCTTCCAGGGGCAAAACTTTGAAGCAACATCTTTGATGGAGGGTTTAATTCCCAACTTGGGCGAGTTAAACAAACGGTTTCCACAGAAATTAACTGACAACTGAATATTTTAAAGAGGCACAACCATGTTCACAACCTGAGCATGAATATAAAAAATAAAATAAGAAGGGGAACACTTCAACAGGGCTAGGCCCCCAATAGGCACGTCCTTTTTAACCAAAACCCTTTAAGTAATTATCAAAACTACTCAAAGAATCAGCTTAGATAACCCCACCAATCGGAAAAACCCACCAAATCCAACTCCAACCGGGATTCAACCTTATTTAAGGACCAAGGTTTAGACTACTAGGCAGACTGTTTCCCCCATCAACCACAGTCTCCAGCACTTCCCTTCATCTTTCAAACCTAAACTTACTAATTTTAACGTTTTTTCATCCTTTTTGAGGGAATTCTCAAACCTTTTGTATCAATTTATTTTGCCCCCCTTACACTTATACAGTTCAATCATTAAACTGCTCTTACAAGATAATGTGAATGCTCCCCAAATTTTTCTTCAGAAAGATTTTTATGCAGGGGTTATTTTTTAATTTGCCGGGGAAAATAAATTTCTTGGGGAACATTCTGTAAAGGGGACCGAATCCAAAAACAAAATGATGCCACATTAATGATGTTACAGCGAGTAATCTGACTTTATTGCTTATACTTCTTTTAAATCCAAGTAATCAGTTATTTTAAAACACGTTTTGGGGTCTGCTGTCGGTTCAGTTTTCTGCACACAACCCCCCGACATTTTACATTCTGTATGGTTTAATTCAATTTTTAATATGAAGTTGGGATTTAACCCCAGTTTTTGGACTTTTCAGTTATCTACAATGAACCATCGGACATCTTCCGGAACTATTTTTTTTGCCTATTTTTTGTCGCCAAATTTTTTGTCTTGTATTCCTTAAGGCAAAAGAAAAAAGAAAAAGGGCCCCAAAATGATTTGTGAATCACTTTTTAAGATTTTTCCGATTCTACCCCATTTTTTCAAATTTGCCCTTTTGTCGGGACACGATCCATAACTGGATTTTTTCGAATCAGTCTTTCGTGTTGTATTTTTTAAAATCCAAAAAAATATAGTATTTTTTTTATGAAGAACTCAAAAGAGGGAGGAACGGGGACGTGAACCATGTTGAGTTTAGAATCAAATTTTGCTTAGGGTCGAAGGGGCTGGGCCCAAAGTGCCACCGAACCCTGGGAAAGGGGGCGGAAGCCCACATGCCGTACCCGAACCATGGGAAAGGTTTGGCTTCCCCCTAGTCGCCGTACCTGAACCGGAAGGTGGCTAAGCCTCACTAAGCCGTACCTGATACCATGGAAGGGTAACCTTCCTGGTCGCCGTACCTAAACCAGGGAAGGTGGCGGGCCTCACTATCGCCGTACCTGACACCATGGAAGGTGGCGGGAAGCCTCACTAGTCGCCACCTGAACCAGGGAAAGGGTGGCTGGAAGCCCCACAAATCCCCGTACCTGACAAATGGAAGGTGGCGGGAAGCCCCCCAGCCCGACGTACCTGAAAAACCATGGAACAAAATAATGACAATTACAAAACTTCAAAACTACTGACATAAGACAAGTTGATGAATGGGTACTTGTAAAAAAAAAAAATAAAATTAAAAGTAGTAACACATATGAACAGCTGAGTAACAACGGAAATAAATAACATATAGAACATACATGTAGAAAACCCCTGTAAACAAATGGAAAAAAATTAAAATTTAATTTTAACCAGTAGGACTGTTGGGGTTTAGTCCTGAATTTTCTCTTTACTTTTTCTTCCCCCCTTTACCGGCTATTCTTCTTCTGTCCTCACTCACCCCCCCCCCCTAGTGGGTCCTTACCTGAGAGTCTGAACTGAACTGAACTGGGCATTGTTTTTGGTTTTTAATAAATACAAAATTTTTTTTGGGGGATTTTTTTAAGACGACGTTTCGTCTGCCAGAAAATTTATTAACACTTGATGAAAATGAAGTTTCCCAGATTTACAATCACTATAAATAAAGCCCGGGAGACTTTATCAATCCCGATAAATAAAGTCCTGGGGAGACTTTATCCGTCTCATGCTTAAAGTCCAGTGGGCAAAAAACCCCCCCTTTGTAAATTATCAACATATTGTCTTATTCACCTACATGTCAGAATATTTTAAAATGATTTATGTGGGATAAGAGAATTAATGTTTGCTGTGTATGTAGGCTGTATATATGGAGATGAATATGTGAGTTTAAAAACGGGTCTGTGTCTACTTCTATGGATCTTTCCATCCAGTACAAACTATTAATAACAAAAAAAAAAAAATGTTTTAACTTTAAACATTTGGTTTTAAACGGAGGAAGACTAATAGAGAAACAAACATCATTTTCTTGTAAAAAAAGATTCACTAATACTTTTTAACACCCCAAGAAGGCATAAAATTTTTGGAAGTGGGGTTGAACCGGGGGAAGGGGGAAAGGGAAAAATATATAAAAAAAGGGGTTTTTACAAAGATAATATATATAATTAATGCAACATAAATAGAATTCCAAATTTTTATTAAAGCCCTCCTGGGGGGGTGAGCTGTTAGTTTTTTCGTTTTAGCTGGTGTATCTGCCCCCGTGGTGTAATTACTGGGGCCCGTTTTTTGGGTCACCCCCGAAATTCCCCCCACCTGGGCAGTCTCTACCGTAGACCAGCTAGACAAGACCAAGTTTCCCCCCCAGCAAGGTCACTAGGGGGGGCAACCGCTGACTCTGGAGGGAAAATGGGGGAAGGGGGTCCACCTGTGGTGACACAATGGACCCTAGAGGACACTGATACGGGGGGCACCGCTGACTTTGGGAAAGGGGGGGAAAAGGGGGTCCATCTGAGGTGACACAAAAGGGGTTTCCCGGAGGCTGATCCGGGGGAAAGGACCGCGACCTTAGGGAAGTGGGGGGGAAAAAAGGGCATCCGGGAGCGAACGGGTGGATTCCTTGGGTACATTCTTGGGGGAAAGGGTTTTTGTTGAGGGTTTACCTTGGGGGGTGGGGGAAAGGGGAAAACATCCGGGGGGAAATTTTGGGTTCCCGGGTACATTAATCTGGGGAAGGAAAAGAATAATTGAGGCTTTTAACCCTGGGGAAGTGGGGAAGGGGGGACATCCGGCGGTGGGGTGGAAATTTCCCGGATACATGAACCTGGGGAAGGCATGAATACTAGAAATTAGGGTTAACCCGGGGGAAATGGGGGGGGGAAAATTCCGGGGGTTGGGTGGATTCCTGATACAGAACCCGGGGGAAAGGAAGAATCAGGTTTGGGGAGGCTGACCTGGGGAAAAGAGGAAGGGGGGCATTCGGGGGGATGGATGGATTCCCGGGTACATGGGAATGGGGTTTAGGCTGGACGGCAAAGAGAGAGAGAGAGAGGGGGAGAGAGAAGAAGAAGAGAGAGAGAGGGGGAGAGAGAGAGAGAGAGAGAGAGAGAGAGAGAGAGAGAGAGAGAGAGAGAGAGAGAGAGGGGGGGCGAGGTTGGGCCTTTGGGAAGTGGGGGAAAGGGAGACATCCGGGGCCCCGGGTGGGTTCCTGGGAACATGAACCTGGGAAAGGCGATGGGGGGGGACCTTTAAAAAGAAACCATCCTTCCCCTGGGGGCTGAACTCAGAAATCTTTAGACTGAAGGGTTTAAATATTAATTTTATTTTTACTATTAATTTTTAATTATATTTTTTAAACTGGATCAATATTAAAAGAGGGAGGACTTTGGGAAAAAAGAAACATTTTTACATATACAAGCACACACTCACAAATAAAAAAAAGGGACAATACCGTGATTTTGGGAAAATGAAAAAAATAACCCCACATATTAGAGAGGGAAATTACCAAGACGTTTTTAAAGTTCTTCCTTCTTTTAAAAACCCCCCTTTCGTTCTTATAGGTTTTTTATTGCTACCAGGCGTCGTAAGGGCAGCTTCGCTTTCTGACTGTCTTGCTAAAAAAGTTTTGCGCCTTCCTTTCTCTCATTTCCTGAAACCCAACTCACTGGGCCTTTTCTTTCCGTTCATGCTCGTCTCCTACTTCAACAGCTTCTTTTTCTTTTCCGTCAACGTCAACATGCCTTTTGCTTCTCTTCCACAAGATTTTGTAACCTTCTCACTACCATTGCTTTGGACACTGTCGCCTGAATTCACAATTTTTAAAAATTTCACAGAATAAATTTCCCATCTCAGATAGCCCTTTGGTCAAAGCCCCTTCCCCCGACTTTTGTTATTTAATCTGTCTTCTGTAACACTCTCCCAAAATGAGCTTGAACTTCTTGGTTTTGGTTTTTCCCTTTTCCCAAATTTCCCCCTGCCCCCTGCGCGGATTAACCTGATGTTTTTTTTTGATTCCTTTTGTCAGTCTCACTTTCGTAATCTTCCTGACTTGTCCATTTTTCGTTGCGCTCTCCTTCCTGTCATAGTCTGTTTTCTAAGAATTACCACCTTCCGCGCCACTATCAACTTGCCCTTCCTTCTTTTTAAATCTAACCCCAACATTGTCATACTTTTCTTCTGACAAAGGTAATTTGGTATTTTCCTTGATCAAAGGGGGTTGTCTCCGGGAAAGCTGATGTCTTGATCTCTGACCACGACCCCACACACCTCTTGTTTTCCCAAAATCTTGATCGCATCAAGAGAACTTTCAACAAGAAACTAAGGACCCCTACGACCTCTGTCCTCCTGACTTTGACCTTTTTTCAACTTTTCGGGCCCTTTTGCCCCTCCTCTCTTATTTCTATGGTCTTCCCAAAACTCAAAAACCCTGATATTCCCTACGTCCCATCATATCCTCTAGAGCCGGACAAATTAACTGGCGGCCCGCGGTCCAAACCGGAACCTTCAAGTGTTCTAGTTGGACCAGGGGGCTTCAAGAAAGTTTAGTTAAATCCATCTGTTACCACGCCCAGGATCAGGTAGTAAAAAGGGGAGCATACACTGCTTACACGGGAATGGAATAAGTATTCAAGCATAGCTAAATAGCTAAATAGTGATATTTTCTTCCATTCAATGGTAATTCATATTGGAAATTTATCACCTGTGCAATGAAGGATTTTTTGGGGTTTTGGGAAAAAAAGTTTCCTTAGGGGAAAAGGGTTTTGGGGATTTGTGTTTGTGCAAGGTATGCTTTCAGGTTTTTTTATTTTTTTTTTAGAAATTTTGTTTTTAATTTATTTGTTTTAAATTTTAAGGGTAAGTTGGTGGGGTTTTTAAATTTTTTGAATTTATGATTCTTCACGTCAATGTTTAGTAAAATTTGGGTTAAAAATTGTCCTCATTCTGGTTTTTGTTTTAATGGGGGAGGGGATATAAAACATGTTTTATTGTAATAAATACAGATAAACCCCCAGTAAAAAAACATTTCAAAAATACAGAAACAACTGCTTCACCAAGTTTGGGTTTTTATTAAAGTAAATTAATTGATTTTTTTTCATTTTATTAGGGCTTTTATTTTAAGAAAAAAGGACTTCATTTTTTTCCCAGATATTTATTTCCATATCCAAATGATTTGTTTTACTAAACTAGACATATATTTTTTAAAGGAGACATGACATGTTCAAAAAGGGAAGAAATTTTGTTGATAAAAATCGTTGTTTGAAGGAAGACTGACACAGCAGTTATGCTTATTTCCAAACAAGCAGTTCTAACACACTGCGATTTATTAAAAAAAACCCCAGCCTTAATGAAGAGCAGAAAAAATGAAAACCATTATAAAACCCAAAAAAGTGGATTTTAAAAGAGGGTACGGGAAAACTAAAAGAGAGAAAGAAAGAAATCAGCTAAAATCGCAAAGAGAAGTCAATCTTTGGGTTTTCGTCAAAACCACGACAGCCCCGAAGGAAAACAGTGGAAGGTTCACTTAGAATAAACTTGGATCTTGGGGAAAAACAAAAAAACCTTCACTGATTCAGAAATTGTTAAAGAATGTCTCCTGGAAACTGCCGATTCATTGTTTGAGGATAAACAGAAAAAAAGCTTCGAGAAGAACAAATTCCGCCCCCTGAAGACCAGTAACACCCCCACCACTTTTTCCACTAGCTCTTACTCCATTAGTACCCCGCCCGTTTAACCCGGAACATTCCACCACTTTAATCCCCTTTGTCACTCCATTACTACCTCGGGTTCCCGTATGACCAGTGAACACCTTTCCCCCACTGTACTCCACTAGCTCTTACTCCATTACTACCTGCTCCTGTATGACCAGTGAACACCTTTCCCCCACTGTACTCCACTCAGGGTTTTTAATTCAATCCCCCAAAGCAAAGTCATAAGCGGGGGGCAAAGAAGACCGCTGCAGAGTACATAGGCGGACAAAGGCTACAAACCTCGGAAAAGGGAGAAAGCCCTTGGGGTGAGTATAAGCCACACGTCTCCGGAGGCACACATCAACCAGAAACTGCGGCAGCATAGGGCGACGGGCAAACCTAAGATTAGCGTTCCGTTACCTTAACAAGGAATCCAAGACACTGTAACCGTGTACGTCAGGCCCATTAGAATATGCAGCACCACTGGAACCCACACCTGGTCAGCACGTAAAGAAACTGGGGAAAAATGCAAAGGTTTGCGAAAAGGTTAGTTCCACAACTCGGGGTCTGTCCCAACCTCGACATTGGGACAAGAAGGACAGAAACCTATAACCGGTTTAATAGAATGAAGTTTGTTATTCAGCAGGTCGGGACCAGCGTTGTTGCCAAGGGGTGCAAAGGGTTTAGCGATGCCCCCAAAAAATAGTCCAAAAAAGGAACACCCCCATATGAAACTGGAAGGTCATGTACTGCTGGCCACGCAGCAGGTCTGCCTGTTCATTCCCCTTTACATCAACATAAAAGGGACCCAAAAAAAGACAATATTTTTTTATGCTTGCTAAAGATACGGGAAACCCAAAAGGGTTAGATACGGCGTAACCAAAGGTAGAAAAGGCGAAACCAAAGGTGGATAAAAAACTGGGGGGTGAGGTGTATCAATTTTACAGATACCCCAAAGCACTAAGGGGAGTCTGAAACGACCACAAATGGTGATACAGGTTGATGCAATAGGATAAGTGCCACAAGAATGGCATACAATTCAGCCGTAAATATGAAAGGGGGGGAAAAGATCCCCTCGTACTGCTGCCCGGGAAACACTGCTGCATATCCGACGCCGTCAGATGACTTTGAACCATGGGTTTATACTGCAATGGCTGGGAATGAGAACGGAAATGGTCTAAAAAAAGAAAGAGCGAGAAACTGCCATAGGCATTTGGGGCTCCCAAGGTAGAGGAATGAACAGACAGGGACAGCAGGAATTTCCCCAAGGGGGAGAGGAAAGGGTGAAGCCACATGAACATATAAAGGGGAAGCTGAAGGAAGACAAGAGTGAAGGGCAGACGAAGAGAAAAGGACGAAGTAAACAGGGGCAAAGAAAAAATAACGACCCGCCTACAAACATCTGTGACAATCCTATACATGGAAGGATTGTGGAGGTCATGAGAGCAAACATAATAGAAATGCAATGTGCATCACGACGATCAGACAAGGATGGAATGTTCGCTTTTACATAGAGGCCCCTAAACCCGGGGGAAGAACAAAAAGCACCAAGGCATAAGCGTAATCCCTGGTGATGGATGGGATTAAGGTGGAAAGAGGGCAGGAGAGGCTGCCGAATATATCTGGTCACCATAATCGAGTTTCGATAAAATTGGGGCCGAATGTAGGCGAAGGAGATTTTACGATCAGCCCCCCATAAAAGATGTGCGGGGGTTTTTAAAGGAGGTTCAGCCGGCTATGACAAGTCGCCTTCAGAGAGGAAAGTGAAGTTTCCGGGACAATCTGCGGTCAAACAGGAGGCCGAAAAACCTGACTGTATCACGTTCTGGGATACGTGAGCCGTATAGGTACAATGGATGATCAGAGACCACTGAATTCCTAGTGAACGTAATTTTGTTTTGAAGGAAAATTTAAACCCGTGAGTGGGGGCCCCCAATCAGAAACCTGGTTGATGGCATGCTGGAGAGAAACTGCAATGAGGGACAGTCAGCACCGGGGAATGTTATAGCAAAGTCACCCAAATAGAGCAAAGCCCAAAATTTTGGGATGGGAGAACAGATGCCAGATTATTTATAGCAAGCAGAAAAAGTGTTGTGCTCAGAACACATCCCTGGGGACACCTTCAGTTTGGGACAAATTCCGGGGAGTTCATTACTAACACGGACCCGGAAATGTCTGTCAGTTAAGAAGGCCTTAAGAAAGAAGGGGTGGGTTTGGGCCTGGGGAGGCCTAAGGAGGGGGCCCTGGGCCAAGATATTATATCTCCAAGTTGTAATATGTTTCTCAAGGTCAAAAAAGATAGCGAAAACCCAAAAATGGTTATTCGCAAAGGCATTACGAAAAACGTATCCAAGCGCAGCAAGGGGTCAATGGCAGAACGGCCCTTACGGAAGCCATATTGACTGGGGAGAGACTATTGGAGTCTCAAAAATACCACATCAAACGCCCATTAACTAGACGTTCCATCACCTTGAAAACCGCACTGGTAAGAGCGATGGGACGGTAGTGAGAAGGGATTACGCCCCGAGCACCGGGTTTTTGGGAAAAGGGGAGAACAATAGCAGACTTCCACAGGGGGGAAAAACCCCCTTTTTGGACCATATGAGTTTAAAAAGAGTCGTAAGAGGACGTAAGAACGGACAGTAAGAGCAGACTGATGAAAATGCTGTAGCATACGAATATGTATCCCGTCTGGCCCAGCTCCCGATGATTGGCAAGCAGAGAGTGTTGCCCCAGTTCTTAAAGGGGAAAAAAGGCACATTTTTGGATTTTTCCCAAGAGAAAAAAAATCTAAGGGCTTTAACTCGCTGGCAGACTTAGAAGAAAGGAACGGGGGGGAAAGGGGATGGAGCCCTTGAGAAATGGGACGAGATGATTCCCAAATTTCGTGGCAACGGCAAGAGGGTGTGTTATATCGACACCGGCAACCTGAAGAACAGGACCCGGGGTTTTGGGGGAGAATTTACCATTTAAATTTCCGCTTTTCTTCCAGACTGCACTCATCGAGGAAGCCGAAGGACAGTAGAAACCTAATCTCGCCAGCAAGTACGTTTAGCATCACATATGACATGGCGACAATAGCTCTCTTCTGCTTGAAATAAAGGGAAAAGCCCTCTGTGGTTCTGTTATACGGGATCCCCGCCCCATGGCCTTTTTCCCAAACGTACTCCCCGGGAGCACAAGCAGGAGACCACCAAGGCACGCATTTTGAGGATGCTTCCCCGAGGTTTGGGGAATAGAATGTGAAGCCGCTGTGAAGATGGGGGACGAAAAAAATGAAAAACCTCATAAAGGGAACGAGGTAGGAACCTCATGAAAGGCAGTAAGAGGTTTTAAACGTCCCTTTTCCCCCCCGGTCAAATTGCCAGCGTGGGCAATGAGGAGGTGGAAAAAACAGAGGGGACTTAAGGATGATTGGGAAAAATTTCCGTTGCATGTAAGTCCGGGAGGACAGACCAGGTGAAGTCAAGGACAGTAGATGAAGAGCAGATGGAAAGATCGATGCAGGAGAAAGAATGAGTTCGGGGATCAAATGGGTGGGAGTACCTGTTTTTAAAACATGGAGGGGAAGAGAAGCAAGAAATGCCCAACTGAATGCCAGGGAGTCACAGTGCGATCCTCCCCAGAGAATATGGTGTGCTTTAAAACCCGGAAAGAAGGTGGCGGTAAGGAAGAAACCAGAAAAACAACATCTGGGATAGACATTGCCCCGGAAGGGGAGAGATATAAAGAACAGAGTGTATACCACTTATTCAAGTGGATATGGGCTGTGGTGTAATGTAAGGAAGAAGGGAAAATAGAGTTTATGGAATGGAACACCAGTGGGATAAGAAGAGCACTTTTAAAGGTTCCATCGGAAAAAGGATCCGATGAATGTAACAAATCATAGCCTGAAAAGGGCCTGATAACACTGGGTTGTAATTTGGGTTTTGCAAAAAAGACCCCAACAGGGGAAAAACTGAGAGAGCAACACCTTTAAGCTCACCCCGGTTACCCCCGAGGCCTCGGATATTCCCCTGTAAATAAACCCTGATTTATGGAGAGAAAGATATAAGTGGAAGTGAGAGGAATCAATGGACTAGGGTTAGAAAAAAGTCCATGTGTGGAGGTAGTGGAAGACCTGTAATCAGAGAAGGAGGAGGACGTTTTGAAGGAAGGGGGGTTGAGACGAAAAAAGAGATGAGGAACCTCAGGTGGAGAAAATGTCCATCATCGGTCCAGAAAATATTCTGCAATAGCTTTCCAGTGTTTCCGGGGAAATCAAAGATGCAGAATGGGACTACATTAGAAATGGAAGAAGAGTGAGCAACGATCGGGAGTTTTATAGACTGTACTAAAGTAGAGGGTGAAAGATAGAAGAGGAAACTGTCGAAGGGGCTTTTGGGGGGGGACAGGAGATGAAGGTAGTGTATGAGGAGGAGGATGAACCTCCACACACGTTAAAGAACTAGTCAGGGGGCGAAGAACCTTTGGGAGTAGGGATTTTTTTCCGGGGTTATGAGAAGGGGGGCCTGGGGGTTTAGGTGAAGGACGAGGACGTGTAGACTCAGAATTGTGGAGTAGAGGAAGGAGTGGACAAAGTAAGGGCCCAGGAACCCCGGGGCCAAGAATATCAAAAGGATTCGAGACAGGGGGGATTGAGGATGAGGCGACCACAGAGAACGCCGGGAAGTTGGGACCCCAAAACGGGGCGACGTTTTGCAACCCAAAAATAGGGAATGCAGGGAAGTCTCCCCCTTTAAGGGGTAGATGAGAGACGGCCATAGCATATGAGAAGCCTTCCGCCTCTTTGGGGGACAAAGATTTCCCCCTCTTCAGGTAAACCTGACTACGGCAAGAATACGATGATGTGCCTCATGACAGTTAAGGCAAGAGGGAGGTAGAGTAAAAAAAGAACTGGCATGGCCGGGGAGCACAGCAGACTGGGCATTCGGCCATGGATCTGCAATATTTCACTGGATGACCAAAAAAAGAGTTTCCACTGTTGTGGTGTAGGGGGCACTTTTCGGGCTTGGAAACGTTGACCTGCAATGTAAACCGAAGGTGGTAGTTCACGGCAGTCAAATGTTAAACGAGTTTATTGCAAGGATAATGTCTTTGCTTATTGGCAGGGAGGACAAAAGTGTTAACTTTAAGGATAGGGGGTTCTTGGAGCTCACTAATTTTTTTTTTTTTTTAATTAATATAGAAGCGCTTTAAAACCCCTTTTAGCTCCGGGGTTTCTCGAAAATGTCATCACCACGTCTGGGAAAATTTCCCTTGGAAAAAAGGGAAAAATGACAGAACCCCAACAAAAATTTAGGGGAATTCCCGGGTTGGGTTTGTTCAGGGAGAATCTATGGTTGTGGGAAAAGAAAGATCGCGAGCTTGGCCAGCATTCTGGGCCGTGATGATGGGGGCCCAAACTTGAGAGCATGAAATGGGTGTCTTTACCAACATGGCGTAAAAAGAGTTTTTCCAATACTATGGTCTGAAAGATAGATATTAGGAGAAGTCAGTCGCAAAAGTAAAAAACCCGTCCATTGAGTAGTTTGAAACAGAGAGTTTAAGGGGGGTGCGTGACGAGCTGGTCGTTTCTGGGGAATGAACAAGAAAGAAGTGTCAACGCCCTTGGGGGTCTTGGCCCCTTGGGGTGGCCGGGGGGGTCCTGGGAAAACAGGCAGCGATTTAAAATTTCCCCACCGCCCCGGGAGGCCGGGAAACAAGGTCAGAGAAGAGCGAAGAAGGTCAGACGACGAAAAGGGGAGTCCCTGGTACCTGAAGAGGTGACGAACCAGCACCAGCAAAAGGAAAAGGGATGAGAGGGGTCCAAAGAGTTGTCCCAAAAGAGGTAGGGTCAGTACTGGGTGCGGTATCAGGAAGGGGCCCGGGGGGGGGGTTCATGGATTAGGGCAAAATGGGTTATTTCTTTTCTTTTTTTTTTTTAAGAAAAAAAGAGAAAGAAGAAAAAAAATAAAAAAAAAAAAAGAATAAAAAAAAGGGGGGAAAATGGGGGGAATAGCTCCTAGGAGGAATGAAAGGAGCCGGAAAACCCCCCCGCGCCCAAGAGGACCCCAACACCGGGAGTGCAGATGCTGCATGGAACCCGTGCCTACCCACCCTTCATGCCAGTAAACCAGCAATCTGGGATAGAACTCCCCATCCACCGAGCCATCTCGGCGGACAAAAGAGAGGGCGGCCGGATATCCGCCACAAAACATACCGCCTTGGCCACCACCCCGGGAAACCAAAAAAGGGGGCCTCCAGAGATACACCCGTGCCTGAAAGATTCCCCAAAGGGCCCCCCCGGGACCGGAGAGGGGTTGGGACATCCCCAGGCGATCCAGATTCCACGGCAAAAATACACCACCGCCATGACCCCCCAAAGGAATGGGATGGGGCCCCCCATACCCCTTTTCCCCCACCTAGGAAAATAGAATGCCTGAGGAGAGAAGCTCCCAGGGTAAAACTGGGGAAAGGGAAAAAAGGGAGGGATGAGGAGGGAGGAGGAGGGGAAAGGGAAAAAGGAGGATGGGGAAGATGGGAAAAAAAGGGGGGGGGGATTGGGGGGAGGTTGGTCTGGGGGAAGAAGACCAAGAGGTCCACCCCCGACCGATAGCCTTTTTCAGACAAGGAGCCCCCCTTTAAAAAGGTCTACTCCTGGGGAACCCCCTGTCCTCTGCCTTTTCCCCATATTTCCAGTCTTTCTAATCTCAACAACTCTCACCATTCCTTAGACATCAAACTTACTTTTTTCCAGATAACTCTTTCACAGTAATATAGTTAAAACCCTCCTCCCTCTATAGATGCTCCTGGTGTCTACTGTATTTCGTTCCTCCTGTCCTCTTTTAGTAATTTGGGGAAACTGGCCGTTCTTTCCCGACAGACTCAGGAGCACAAAAAATAGTGTTAGGTTTACCGACACCAACAATGTTTTTTTTCTGTCAATGTCAGAGATCACAGTCATCATATTGACTGAGCTTCTGCTAAAACTGTCTACCCTACTTCTAACTTTCACAGTCGCCGTCTGGTTGAATCCTCCCTTTAAAACAGCTTTCCTTTTTATGAATCTTAGTTTGTGGCTTTTTCTCACCTCCCCCTTTTTCCCAACTTGTCCCATGGGGGGGAGACCCCATAGGGCATTTTTAGTTCAATTTACATAAAGAGAGGAAATAATATTCCCCATGGGGATACTCAAATCTTGATCCGAGGAAGTAGATCATTGAATTTTTTTTTTTTTTTAATCGGGAAAAATTTTCCACCATTTGATGGTATATTTTTTCTTGAAGTTAAACTTTATCCAAGGAAGTGGGGGGATGGGAGGTGTGAGATGGAGGGGACTAAAAAATTGGGAAAAATCGAGGTAAAAAAATTTTATCCGAGAAATTGGAGTCTTCCAAAAAAATTTAAAATATTGAAAATTCGAGAAAAAAAGAAAATTGAAAAATGGGGGGGGTGGGGGGACCGGAAGTGTGGGGAAAGGGGGGGCGGGGGAAACCCAAGGTGGGGCATGAGGGCAATTTGAACATAGGTG
>WNWK01029052.1:0-24776 GCA_009830355.1 Cherax destructor | reverse complement strand
GTTTGGCAGTAAGAGAACTAACTTCCAGCCTACGCAGCGAGCTCAACATCTGGTACCTGGATGATGGCACTCTGCCGGGTACTGGGGAGTCCTTGTTAGAGGACCTACAACGGGTGAAGACACAGGGAGAAGCCTTAGGACTCATCCTCAATCCCTCAAAGTGTGAAATCATCACAACAAACCAGGAAATAATCAATGCTGTGCGAACAATCCTCCCAGAAGTCTATACTACCACTCCATCCAACAGTACCCTCCTGGGAGCACCGCTGGGTCACCAGACCATCGACACGGTCCTCAAGGACAAAGTGAATGACCTGAAAAGAATGTAGGAGAGAATAAGTGTTCTTGATGCCCATGATGCCCTGTATCTCCTCACAAGGTGTCTTACTATGCCAAGACTCACTCACTTCTTGAGGTGCGCACCCTCTTTTGACAACCCAACACTTGACGAGTATGACGCACACCTGAGATCAACCTTTAAGAAGGCCCTGAATCTGTCACTAGAGGATCGGCAATGGGAGCAGGCAACCCTTCCAGTGCGACTGGAAGGTATAGGGGTGCGCAAAGCAACGCAGGTAGCTTTACCTGCATTTCTGTCATCATGTTTGGCCTCCTGTGGATTAGTCAAGAAGATTGTCCCCGAACGCTTGAGAGGAGGAGGTCAGTGACATCATAAAGAAAAGCCTCGCTACAGCCCGTTGCCCAGCCCAACGGGAACCCCAAGTGCAGAGGTCTGATGGAAGTCAAAAGAGTCCTGATGGAGCCACTATGCTACCCTGGAAGGATGGTAAGCAGATTGCTTGGGACTACACCTGTGCTGCTACAATGGCAGACACCTACTTGCCATACTCCGTAGCCGAAGGGGGTGGAGCTGCCAGTCACAGGGAGACCCAGAAGACTCGCAAATATGAAGGCCTTCCCCCTTGCTATAACTTCATCCCAATAGGGTCGGAGACCCTTGGAGCATGGGGCAAGTGTGCTCTAAAGTTTCTCAAAGAGCTGGGTGAAAAACTCATCATAGAAACCAAGGACCACAGGGCGACCAGGTTCCCCTTTCAGAGACTCAGTGTTTTGATCCAGAGTGGAAATGCCAGCAAAATTCTGGGCACGCGGCCCACTGCCGGGGAGCTGGACGAAGTATTTGACATGTAGCTCTGAGTTGTTATCTAAGTTGTTTTACTCCCTATTGTATTCTTGTCAATGTATTTTGTCTTGAAATAAACTTTATACACAATGAAAAGATTGGGTGGTAGGGGAAGTGGAATATTCAAATGGCTTCAGAAAGAAATCTAAATACTCTTTCTTGAAGCCTTTTTATCCACTTCTCCGAGGCTATGGGTCCCACAATTTACACCCATCATATATATATATATATATATATATATATATATATATATATATATATATATATATATATATATATATATATATATATATATATATATAGACACATGCATATATATAAAAGCATACACTAACACATATTTTAATATTTTGTTACATTAGAATTTTATCACTGCCTTATATTATTCCATTTTAAGTGTATTGAGACAGAGGAGGCTGGGCTTAAGGAATCAAGGGACATATTCCTCATATCACGCAGCCACCTAAATATATTTAGCTATTATATTCATGGGGAAGGCCTAACATATAAGGGTCATACAGCTCTTAGAGAACCGCAGGTAATCTAGTTTGATCTAGGAAATGAGAGGGTAGGATGAATTCCTTGGATAAAGAGCCTCTACCAGCATCGAAGAAATGTCTCTTAATTGAGAGGAAATTGAAATCAGAATGATGAATGCTTTCCAATACCTAAGAAAATTAAAAAAAAAAACTCAATTCCCTCCCTAAACACTGAATACTGACAACTCCAAGTTTGAGACTACACTGGTGTCATGGAACTCCACCATAAATATTAAGCCTTAGTGTACAGTATTCTCCTCATAAAACAAATCCCTAATCAGAGTGCACACAATGGCACGCTAAGTCACCATAAATCTCACAGTCACAGAGTACAAAGGCTAGCTGACACCCTTGAATCAAATCCCGTCCAGGTAGGCTTTGAGGATTACAGGAACCTCGCTTTTTCTGCACACTGTGTGTGTGTGTGTGTGTGTGTGTACTCACCTAATTGTACTCACCTAATTGTGGTTGCAGCGGTCGAATCAGAGCTTCTGGCCCTGCCACTTCATAGGCCGCAACTAGGTCCACTTCCTCCCTGCTCCATGAGCTTTATCGTACCTCTTCTTAAAGCTATGTATGCATCCTGCCTCCACCACATCATTCTAAAGACTATTCCACTTCCTGACAACTCTATGACTGAAGAAATACTCCCTAACATCCTTCTGACTCATCTGAGTCTTCAACATCCAATTGTGACCCCTTGTTGCTGTGTCCCATCTCTGGAACATCCTGCCTCTGTCCACCTTGTTAATTCCTCTCAGTGTTTTATGTCTTTAACATGTCGTCCCCTCTCGCTCCTGTCCTCCAGTGTGGTCAGGTCGATTTCCCTTAACCTCGTGTTTGTACTCACCTAGTTGTGGTAGCAGGGGTTCAGTCACAGCTCCTGGCCCTGCCTCTTCATTCGCCGCAACTAGGTCCACTCTCTCCCTGCTACATGAGCTTTATCATACCTCTTCATAAAGCTGTGTATGAATCCTACCTCCACTACATCACTTTGCAGACTATTCCACTTCCTGATAGCTCTGTGACTAAAGAAATACTTCCTAACATCCCTGGGATTCATATGAGTCTTCAACAACCAATTGTGACCCATTGTTGCTGTGTCACATCTCTGGAACATCCTGTCTCTGTCCACCTTGTCGATTCTTCTCAGTATTTTAAACGTCGTTATCAAATACCCCCTATCTCTCCTGTCCTCCAGTGTCGTCAGGCCGATTTCCCTTAACCTCTCCTCGTAGAATATTCCCCTTAGTTGCGGAACTAGTCTTTTTGCCTACCTTTGTACTTTCTCTAATTTCCTTACGTGCTTGGCCAGGTGTGGTGCTGCATACTCCAATATGGGCCTGACATACACGGTGTACAGGGTTCTGAACGATTCCTTATTGAGATGTCGGAATGCTATGCACGCATATGCTGCAGCAGTTATTTGGTTGATGTGCGCCTCAGGAGATGTGCTCAGTATTATACTCACCCCAAGATCCTTTTTCTTGAGTGGGGTTTGTAGTCTCTGGCCCCCTAGAGTGTACTCTGTCTGCGGTTTTCTTTGCCCTTCCCCGATCTTCATGATATTGCACTTGGTGGGGTTGAACTCCAGGAGCCAGTTTCTGGACCAGGCCTGCAGCCTGTCCAGATCCCTCTGTAGTCTTGGCTTATCCTCCTCCAACTGAATTCTCCTCATTAACTTCACGTCGTCTGCAAACAGCGACACTGAGTCTATTCCTTCAGTTATGTTTTTGACATATACCAGAAACAGCACCCGTTCTAGGACTGACCCCTGTGGAACCCCGCTCGTCACAGGCGCCCACTCTGACATCTCATCACGTACCATTACTTGCTGATGCCCTCCCATCAGGTATTCTTTGATCCATTGCAGTGTCTTCCCTGTTATACCTGCCTGGTCCTCCAGCAATCTACCCACCCTCTCTCTCTCTTTTGTCTTATTGCTGTCATCTTGTCATAGAATTCCAGTAGGTTTGTGACACAGGATTTCCCATATCTGAATCCATGTTGGTTGTCGTTTATAAGCTCATATCCTTTTTAGGTGGTCCACCACTCTACTCCTGATAATCTTCTCTATGACTTTGCATACAGTACATGTCAGTGACACTGGTTCGTAGTTTAATGCTGCGTGTGTCTCTTTTTTAAAAAAACTGGGACTACATTTGCTGTCTTCCATACCTCAGGTAGTTGCTCTGTTTCGATTTTCTGAGTTGAAGATTGTTGTTAGTGGTACACATAGCGCCTCTGCTCCCTCTCTCAGGACCCATACAGAGATATTATCCGGCTCCATCGCCTTTGAGGTGTCTTGGTCACTTAGCAGCCTCTTCACCCCCACCTCTCCATCTTTCTGGAGTCCTTTCTGTCTCCATTGTGAATACCTCTTTGAATCTCATCTTGAACTCCTCACATACTTCAAGATGGTTTCTTGTAAACTCCTCTCCTTCAATCCTCAGCCTGATTACCCGATCTTTGATTTGTGTTTTCTCTCTGATGTGACTGTACAACAGCTTTGGGTCAGGCTTGTCTTTTGCTGCTGTGTCATTTCCTGGCAGTTCTATCAAACTGAACCTCGTGCAGGAAATTTATTGTGCCTGTGTAGTCCCCTCTCTTGTAGTTTGGCTTCATTCGTCCTGCCCTTCCTGCTCAACTCTATACTTGTAACTCTACTATATTCGAAACTCAGAACCACATGATGACGAGCCCCGAGGGTATTTTCATATGTAGTGTTCTCAATATCTGCACTATTCAAAGTGAATACACGGTCCATTCATGCTGGTTCAGCCTCTTCCCTCTCCCTGGTAGTGTCCCTAACATGTTCATACATGAGGTTTCCCAGTACCTTCTATATCATCTTAGCCCTCCACGTTTCTGGGCTCCCATGTGGTTCCAAGTTTTCCCAAGCAATTTATTTGTGTCTGAAGTCACCCACATCCAATAGCTGTGCCCTGCCCACATGGGCCCTTCTGGAAACATCAGCCAGTTTGTCAACCCTGCCTCTGTTACTCTCATTATATTCTTGTCTTGTCCTGTGCTATTCTCTGGAGGGTTATACATCACTGCAACCACCCCTTTGAGACCTCTAGTCAGAAGTGTTCCTATTATGTAGTCCCTTGCTTCTCCTCTGTCTACTTTCTCCAACTCCTCAAAATCCCATCGGTTTTTGATGAGCAATGCCACTCCTCCACCCACTCTCTTCCTTTTTTCTTTCCTCAGGATCTGATATCCAGTTGGAAAGATGTCATCTGTTATATTTCCTGTGAGCATGGTTTCTGTGAGAGCTATCATGTCTGGTGATGCCTCTGCAATTCTTTCGTGCCGCTCCTCCCACTTATTCATTATTCCATCAGTGTTGGTGTACCATACCTTCAGTTTCCTCTCCAACACTGTATTCTGGGGATGGGGGGGTTGTGGGGGCCTGGCAGGGTGCCATGGGATTCTATCGTGTAGTGTGGGGTAGGGGATGTGTTTTGTGTTGGGATAGTATGTTTGGCTGCAGGGTTCTGAGAGTGGTTTTGTGGGTGTTTTTGCACATCGCTCTACTCGACTCTTGTTGTATTAATGTTGGTAGAATTACCTACAGTATGTTGGGTAAAAGGACACAATTGCAACTAATGTGACATTTAATTGTGGTAACCTTTCGCTCTCCAGGAGCTTTATCAAGCCGTTACCGGCTAACGGCTTGATAAAGCTCCTGGAGAGCGAAACGTTGCCACAATAAAATGTCACATTGGTTGCACTTGTGACCTTTTACTCGACTTTGGTTGTTCTCTACTAATTCTAGCCTTGTCTCTCTTTCTTGCTTCTTTCGTCTCTGTGTCCTCTTCCTCAGCTGTTGTCGTTCTTTCGGGGTCTAAGAACACCCTCCGGTATGTTGTTGATTCCCTTAACCGTGGTTTCTCTTGCAGAATCCTGTCCTGAACCGTTTCTGTCGTGAAAATCAGTTTGACTAGCCGTTTTCTCTCCCTCGCTTTCCCCCTCTATTCTCTGAAAATTTATTAACTCAGGCATGTGCTCCTCTCCTTTTTATTTGATGATATTTTCAATCTTTTATTTTTCTTTCTTCCGTCTTTCATCCTATGTTCTCCCGTCGCTCTCCTGAAGCGCTCCACATGTCTGAGTCCCAGTTATACATGGCCATCTCCTCCTTTATTATTTCCTATTCCTCCTGGTGGCCTGGTCGCGCCTCCGCATCGGGCCGGTCTCCTCCGCCTACAACCCCCTCATACTGTTGTACCTGTGCCCAACAGTATACCCAATTCATTCCTCGACCTTTCCTGGTGGCCTATTAGGTTTTGTCTCCTTTCTTTCCCTTGGACCCTTCGTTTAATATTGATGTACCTGGTGTAGATACCAAGGCCCCCTCTGGTTATAGGCTCTATATCTCACTTCAGCATATTTACTTTGTCTTCTAGGACCCGTATCTTGGCTTCTGCGGCTTCAGCTCGTGACTCTGACTTCTTATTCTCTGCCTCCATCCTCTTCTTTATTTTCGCAGTAAGCTCGCCTAGTTTGCTTTCCTGCACTTGATCCATCCCTTTCCATAGCTTTTCCTTAGCCATCTGCTTAAGGCAATTTTCGATAGACATTTGGTCTTTTGTTTGTGCTGTTTGTGTGCATTTGGTATTTAATTAGTACCCATCAATTAAATGCACTTGTCCATAGATACTTAGCTTGTGTGTTTCTATTACATATATGAGAGTGAGTGTGTGAGGAGGGAGGTGCGTCGACCTCCTCCCTGCCATCCCCAATCCCACCATCAACTCATCAAAGTTCTCATTTTTATCAATTGGTATTGTGTGCACTTGCATCTCTTTTATTAGACCGCTGCTGATGAGGCTGAGGTTGACAAACTAATGTACACAATGAGCATACACTGATCTTGCTAATCAAGTGTACACAATGAGCTGAGGATGATTTTATCCAGCAACTTTACACACAAAGCGAGTGGTGGCAGACGAGAGGGAAAGAAGACAAGGAGGATTAGGGAAAGAGGACAGGCCGGAGGAAAGGGTAAAGAAAGTAGGGTTGGAGGTGGGGAAAATCTCGGGGAGATAAAAGTTTTTTTTTAGGGAGAAAGGAGGTTAGAAAGACGAGAGAGGGAAGGGAAGTGGAGACAGAGGGGTTGGGGCGGAGCACCTGGAAGAGGTGGGGAAAATGGGGAGCTAAGGAAAAGGGAAATGCCTGAAGGGAAGGGAAAGACGAACAGATTAAAGGGGCAAAAAGGGTACATCAAAAGGTACAAGAATTCAGAGGATAAAGAGAAATCAAGAGGAGCAAAAGGCACGAAGAAAGGTGAAGGGAAGAAGGTTTGGTGGAAAGGAGCAAGATGGAAATTGAGGGAATATTAACGAGAAACAGGAAGTAATTCAAGGAAGAAATGGACTGTCAGCGTGTTTTGTTCCAGCAGTTACCGTCTCGTACACGGTTTGTTCCAGCAGCTACTGCCTCATACATGGTTTGTTCCAGCAGCTTCTGCCTCGTACATGGTTTGTTCCAGCAGCTTCTGCCTCGTACATGGCTTGTTCCAGTAGACTCTGCCTCGTACATGGCTTGTTCCAGAAGCTTCTGCCTCGTACATGGCTTGTTCCAGTAGCTTCTGCCTCGTACATGGTTTGTTCCAGTAGCTCCTGCCTCGTACATGGTTTGTTCCAGTAGCTTCTGCCTCATACATGGTTTGTTCCAGCAGCTTCTGCCTCGCACATGGTTTGTTCCAATAGCTTCTGCCTTGCACAGGGTTTGTTCCAGTAGCTTCTGCCTTGCACATGGTTTGTTCCAGCAGCTTCTGCCTTGCACATGGTTTGTTCCAGCAGCTTCTGCCTCGTACATGGTTTGTTCCAGCAGCTTCTGCCTCGTACATGGTTTGTTCCAGCAGCTTCTGCCTCGCACATGGTTTGTTCCAGCAGCTTCTGCCTTGCACATGGTTTGTTCCAGTAGCTTCTGCCTCGTACATGGTTTGTTCCAGTAGCTTCTGCCTCGTACATGGTTTGTTCCAGTAGCTTCTGCCTTGCACATGGTTTGTTCCAGTAGCTTCTGCCTCGCACATGGTTTGTTCCAGCAGCTCCTGCCTCGTACATGGTTTGTTCCAGTAGCTTCTGCCTCGTACATGGTTTGTTCCAGCAGATCCTGCCTCGTACATGGTTTGTTCCAGTAGCTTCTGCCTTGCACATGGGTTGTTCCAGCAGCTCCTGCCTCGTACATGGTTTGTTCCAGTAGCTTCTGCCTTGCACATGGTTTGTTCCAGCAGCTCCTGCCTCGTACATGGTTTGTTCCAGTAGCTTCTGCCTTGCACATGGTTTGTTCCAGTAGCTTCTGCCTCGTACATGGTTTGTTCCAGTAGCTTCTGCCTTGCACATGGTTTGTTCCAGTAGCTTCTGCTTCGCACATGGTTTGTTCCAGCAGCTCCTGCCTCGTACATGGTTTGTTCCAGTAGCTTCTGCCTCGTACATGGTTTGTTCCAGTAGCTCCTGCCTCGTACATGGTTTGTTCCAGTAGCTTCTGCCTTGCACATGGGTTGTTCCAGCAGCTCCTGCCTCGTACATGGTTTGTTCCAGTAGCTTCTGCCTTGCACATGGTTTGTTCCAGCAGCTCCTGCCTCGTACATGGTTTGTTCCAGTAGCTTCTGCCTTACACATGGTTTGTTCCAGTAGCTTCTGCCTCGCACATGGTTTTTTTCCAGTAGCTTCTGCCTCGCACATTGTTTGTTCCAGCAGCTACTGTCTCGTACATTGTTTGTTCCAGCAGGTACTGTCTCGTACATGGTTTGTTCCAGCACCACCTTCTTCGTATAAATACACTTTGTACCAGCAAATCCTGCTTCATATAAAGGAGGTTTGTTCCAGCACCACCTACTTCGCATAAAAGTTTGTTCCAACACCTTTTGCTTCGTATAAATGAGGATTTAGTTCAGGAAAATCGTCTTGGTAAAAGTCTTTACAATAAAATATGCGTGTTAAGATTTTCTAGAAAAGTATATATACACACGGTGAAAAAATATACAAGTTTGGAAAAAAAAAAAAAACTTGAAATTATTTACGCAGTAAAAAAAAAAACTCTTTTGTCAAGAATTATTGACACGTGTTAGTTTTTATGACACTTGAGAATAGTTATGGCACGTGCCAATATTTACGACACTTGTCAATAATTATGAATCATGTCAGTAATTTTGATACGTATTAATAAATACGACACCATTCAGTCATCATAGAGCTTTTAACAATTATGACACGAGTGAAGAATTATTGGATATTTCTGTTATTAATGTGAGTTATTATGACATGCATATATTGTTATGGCACAAGTTCCTTATTATGACTCGTGTCAGTTATTATGACACCTGGAAATTATTTTGACGCATGTCAGTTATTATGACACGTCAATAATTTAGACATAAGTAAATTATTAAGACAGGTAAATCATTATCATACATAGTAATTGTTTTGATACACAAGAGACATTATGTCCAACAACAGGTGGAGAGAACCTGGTAAGACAATTGTCCTGAGACTGAACTGAGCTCACCAAGACTTGAGTTAACTTGGGTACACAAGGCTTGAATTAACTTAGATACACAAGGCTTGAGTGAAATTAGGTACACAAGGCTTGAGTTAACTTAGATACACAGGGCTTGAGTTAAGTTAAATAGACAGGACTTGAGTTAACTTAGGTACACAGGGTTTGAGTTAAGTTACATACACAGGACTTGAGTTAACTTAGGCACACAAGGCTTGAGTTAAGTTAGATACACAGGACATGAGTTAAGTTAGATACACAGGATTTGAGTTAAGTTAGATACACAGGGTTTAATTTAACTTAGATACACAGGACTTGATTTAATTTAAATACACAGGACTTGATTTAACTTAGACACACAGGACTTGATTTAACTTAGACACAGAGGGACTTAGGATGTACACAGGGAAGGTGTGAGCTGACCGCCATGGTGAAGAGGTCACCATCTTCACTACCATATAATCAACAGGCCATTTCTTAGCTATTCCTCGTGTTCAGTTGTTCCTTGTGTTCAGTCGTTCATCGTGTTTACTCTTTCCACATGTTCAGACCTTCCTCGTGTTCAGTCGTTCCTGGTGTTCAGTCGTTCGTGATGTTTAGTCGTTCTTGGTTTCACTTCGTTCGTCTTCCGCTGATCGTAGTATTCAGTCGTTCCTGGTGTTCAGCCGTTCGTTGTGTTCAGTCGTACTTGGTGCTTATTCATCCTTAGTGTTTTAGTCGTTCATGTTTGCTTGTTTGTGGTGTCTAGTCGTTTGTGGTGTTCAGTTTTTTTGGTGTTCAATTGAATGTGGTGTTCACTTGTTCGTGGTGTCTAATCGTTTTATTGTTCAGTTGTTTTTGTTCAATTGTTTGTGGTGTTCAGTAGTTTCTGATACTCATATGTTAATGGTGTTAAGTTGTCTGTGGTGTTCAGCTTTATGTTGTTCCGCTGATTTTGTTCAGTTGTTTGCGGTGTTCAGTTGTTAATGGTATTCAATTGTTTGTTGTGATCATTTGCTTGTTGTGTTCAGTCGTCTGTGGTGTTCAGTCGTCTGTGGTGTTCAGTCGTCTGTGGTGTTCAGTCGTCTGTGGTGTTCAGTCATTTGTGGTGTTCAGTCGTCTGTGGTGTTCAGTTCTTTGTGGTGTTCAGTTGTTTGTGGTGTTCAGTTGAAGGTTCAGTCGTCTGTCTACTAGTTAACTTGCCTGTCTTGTTGTCCTGTTGTCTTTCTACCTGTTTGCTTTTATGTCAACATAACTGTCTGTCTAACTAGCTGTGTTTTTTCCCAGTTGTGTTGCGGCGGCGACAACACAAAATGCTTTTTACAAAGAGAGGCAGTGGAAAACTAGTTAGTTATGCAGATCAAATATTGCCTTGTATGTTGTATGAGTGTGTGTGTGTGTACATGTACCTCTATGTGTATGTATGAATGTGAGAGAATATGAGAGTATGTATGTGTGTGTGTGTGTGTGTGTATGAGTCTGTCTGTACTCACCTGGTTGTACTCACCGATTTGTTGTTGCAGGGGTCGAGTCACAGCTCTTGGCCCCTCCTCTTCACTGACCGCTACTAAGTCACTCTTCCTGCTCCATGAGCTTTATCATACCTCTTCTTAAAGCTATGTATGGATCCTGCCTCTACTACATCACTTCCCAGATTATTCCACTTCCTGACAACTCTGTGACTGAAGAAATACTTCCTAACATCCCTGTGATTCATCTGAGTCTTCACCTTCCAACTGTGACCCCTTGTTGCTGTGTCCCGCAGGAGAAACTACGGCTGAAGGAATCATTAACATACAGGATTGTGTTCCTAGAATGCGCCAGAATGAGAACGGAACGACGGCATCTGAGGGAGAGGACACAGAAACGAAAATGGCTTAAAAGAAAGACAATGATAGAGTCAGCAGAAGACAACTAGAGCTGGGCGGAGCAAAATGCGCAAACACCCACAGAACCACTCTCAGAACCCCACAGCCAAACATACTATCCCAAAACAAACCACTCTCCACACTCCCAGCCCCCACCCCACAATATACAGTAGAATCCCATAGCACCCTGCCAGGTCCCCCACTCCCCCAAACCCCCCAGAATACAGTGATGGAGAGGAAACTGAAGGAATAACGAATAAGTGGGAGGAGTGGCACGAAAGAATCAAAGAGGCATCACCAAATATCATAGCTCTCACAGAAACAAAGCTCACAGGAATTATAACAGATAACATCACCAGACGTGTGTGTGTTTCTCACTCTGTATATGTTTTTTAATGTTTTTCAGTCACTCTTCAAGGCAGTACAAGGGAGTTAAGCTCAGTCTTTATTATCCAAGCTTAACTGTTTTCCTTCTATAACTTTCTTAAAGTCCTTGCTCTAGTATTATCTTTATTAGAGAGAAAGTTGATAGTTTTTGTCTTCTACATCTGTCGTTCCCAGCAGGGCAACGACAACGACCCCTGGGCAGGGTGACCCCGGGTCAGGATAACCCCTGAGCAGGATGACCTGGGAGTCAGGATGACCTCGGGGGAATGATGACCTCAGAGGCAGGATAACCTCGGGGGAATGATGACCTCGGGGGCAGATGATCTCGGGGGCGGTATGACTCCAGGGCATCCACTATCACTTATACATCTCTATTTTCCCACTCTCATTCTATCTCTGCTTTTTCCACAACGTCACCTCTCTCTCTCTCACACACTTTATCCTCTCTTTTCATTCTCCTCCTACTATCCATTCTACTTTTTCCACTTGCGCCTCTACCCTCCTATTCCTCTCCCCTCCACATTTTACTTACTATTCTTCTATCTCCCCTTTCACCTTCTTTTACCTATTCTATCCTTACCCCTTTACCTCCTAATTTCAATAGTACCCTCTCCCTCTTCTACCTCCTCCCTCCCGGGTTTTCCTTTTCCCCTCCTACTTCTACTTCCCATTCAGCTTTCTTCCCCCTGTACCTCCTCCCTCTCATACATCCCACTCCCCTGCGTTCTACCCTCTCCCATCCGCCCTCTCCCTTCCACTCCAAATGTTCGCACTCAGCCCAACAAACATAAAGAAAGAATTTCGAACCTTTTAAATTACGCTGAAAATCTGAAATTTCCGAGTTAATTGTATATTGGAAGAAGTAAGACCGTGAGGAAAGAGAGAAAGAAGAGAGAAAATTGGGAGAGGGAGAGAGGGGAGAGAGAGAGAGAGAGAGAGAGAGAGAGAGACAGAGAGAGAGAGAGAGAGAGAGAGACAGACAGAGAGAGAGAGAGAGAGAGAGAGAGAGAGAGAGAGAGAGAGAGAGAGAGAGAGATGACGCCTCCAACTCAGAGTTGGAGGCGTCATCTGGATTGGGCTGCCACAATATATATATAGTATATATATACGAGAGATTATCTGAAATAATGACGTCCCTTAACAAGGATCACTGTTCTTTATTACTTTTTTTTTTGCAAGTTTAAATAATGCATATAATCTTAAGAAATAATGAAAGTATTAGTCACGAGAGGAGAGTCGCGTAACGTCTGAAGTGCTGGCGAAATTCCTGAATAATAATAAACACGCACAAACACTCACACTCTCTCTCTCTCACACACACTCACCACACACACACACACAGACACACGTCTCCGGAAGCACACATCAACCAGATAACTGGTGCAGCATATGGGCGCCTGGCAGACCTGAGAATAGCGTTCCGATACCTTAGTAAGGAATCGTTCAAGACACTGTACACCGTGTACGTCAGGCCCATATTGGAGTATGCATCACCAGTTTGGAACCCACACCCGGTCAAGCACGTCAAGAAATTAGAGAAAGTCCAAAGGTTTACAACAAGGTTAGTTCCGGAGCTAAGGGGAATGTCCAATGAAGAAAGGTTAAGGGAAATCGGCCTGACGACACTGGATGACAGGAGTGTTAGGGGAGACATGATAACGACATACAAAATACTGCGTTGAATAGGTAAGGTGGACAGAGACAGGATGTTCCAGAGAGGAGACACAGAAACAAGGGGTCACAATTGGAAGTCATAGAGTTGTCAGGAAGTGGAATGGTCTAGCAAGTGACGTAGTGGAGGCAGGAACCATACATAGCTTTAAGACGAGGTATGATAAAGCTCATGGAGCAGGGAGAGAGAAGACCTAGTAGCGGTCAGTGATGAGGCGGGGCCAGGAGCTAAGTTTCGACCCCTGCAACCACAATTAGGTGACTACACACAAACTCACACACACACAAAAACCGCTCACACACTCACTCACACACACACACACACACCCACACACACACGCTGCAAACCTGGTCCAACAACTGGCTCCTTGTGTTTAACCCTACCAAGTGCAAGGTCATGAAATTTGGGGAAGGCCAAGGGAGACTGCAGAGTACAGTCTAGAAGGCCAAAGACTGCAAACCTCACTCAAAGGAAAGGAACTTGAGGTGAGTATAATACCGAGCACATCTCCTGAGGCGCACATCAATCAGAAAACTGCTGCAACATATGGGCGCCTGGCAAACCTAAGAATAGCGTTTCGACACCTCACTAAGAAATCATTCAAGACTCTGTACACCGTGTACATCAGACCCATATTGGGGTATGCAGCATCACTTTGGAACCCACACCTGGTCAAGCAAGTCAAGAAATTAGAGAAAGTGCAAAGGTTTGCAACAAGACTAGCCTCGGAGCTAAGGAAATAGACCTGACAACACTGGAGAAGAGGAGGGATAGGAGGGACATGATAACAACATATAAAATACTGAGAGAAATTTACAAGGTGGATAGGGAAAGGATGTTTTAGAGATGGGACACAGCGACAAAAGGTCACAATTGGAAGCTTAAGACTCAGATGAGTCAGGGAGCAGGGAGGAGAGTGGACCTAGTAGCGACCAGTGAAGAGGCGTGGCCAGGAGCTATGAATCGACCCCTGCAACAACAATTAAGTGAGTACAGTTAAGTGAATTAGGTGAGTACACACACAAATACCCACAAACTAAGGTGCTCTTTAATACGTCTCTGAAAGAGTATTTAAAATTGTTGGGAAAAACGTGTGTAATGAGTCGGGACGATATTTTATGACACAGTTCACGCCAGACTGAAACTGTGTTAAGTTTGAACAGTAAGAAACTGGGTCGCGATTACCAGACGAAGGATCCATCCTACACTACTTCTTGCGCAGAATGACCTACACGTGCATTGGGATTTACAAATACAATATAAGGTGTCTGTGGGAGAGTGTGATCTTCATGTGCACAGTAAGGTTAGGTTACGACGAGGACACATGGGTTACACAAGGAGGGAATTATACAATGAGACCTGGACACATGTAATGTATAGAGAGAGAAGAATACAATGTGCTCTGGAAACATGTAAGATACATCGAGGGACAGATACAATGAATCCTGGACATATTTTAGGTGCAGAACAAACGGACAAATGGAGTAGAGACACGTGAAGTTTATTGGGAAGTAATTTTCGAGGACTTCCAGAGTGCCTTTTTTGTCAGAATGACACTCCAGTACATTGAAAGTTTCACTCATAAGGCGTAGTAATAACGCATTTTATCCTCAATTTCCTTACTATGTGATAATTAAGAAACACGTGCAACAGTTTCGTGTCTTTATTGTCTTTATTGTCAAATACAGAAGCACCTCTGTACCCAACTGCTACACATGTGTCTTATTCATCATCTTGACGGTATTTTATACCATTTTCAAAATTCTAATGTGCTCAGCTCAATTACTTAAAGCTAACTTAAAATGAAAAGGATTAGGAATTTCCCAAATTCCCTTTTCGTTAAGTAAGTTTAAGTTCATTTAGGTTAACTTGGGTTTAGTTTTGTTAATAAAGCTTTGATTATTGCATATTTAATCACAGTCGAGCAACAGTAACAGCGACAATACGTCTGACAACGCGGTGGCTGACAAAAAATAGGCAACGTTTAAATCTATACGTTAGTCACCCATGGAGAAGAGGAGAATACACACAGGTTCCCTGAGACCTGGAAGAAATGAGGGAGTGTGTGGTGGTGATGGAGGAGATGTAGAGGGAAGGAGGAGTTCTGGGGTAGTGATGGTAGATATCTAGGGAAAAGGAGGAGTTCTAGGGAGGTGATAGAGGAGAACTAGAGAGAAGGAAGAGTTCTAGGGAGGTGATAAAGGAGAACTAGAGAGAAGGAGGAGTTCTGGGGTAGTGATGGTAGAGATCTAGAGGGAAGGAGGTGTTCTGGATTGGTGATGGAGCAGACCAAGAAGGAAGATGCTCTGCCATCCTTCCACACAGTCACCCTGCCATCCTTCCACCCTGCTACCCTACCATTCATCCACCTTGATACCCTGCCACTCTGCCCCTAAACCACTCAGCCACACTGGCAATGCGAAATATATGCCTGGATAAAAATGGTCACTAGGTCATTCTTTCCTCAGCAAGGTCAGATTCCAAGAAATTTATGCAAGGTCTTCAAGGTCCAGTACGAGAAGAGGTCAAGGTCTTCTTCAATCCTTCAGGAGATCAAGGTCATCCCCAAAACGTTAAGGTCAAAACCTCCTAAGGTGACCAGCCCCACCCAACCTCACTCCCAGCCTAGGATATCCCCTGAAAATGCAGCAAATACCTTAACACCTTTTCCCGCAAAACTAGGTCACGAGGTTAATTTCCTTTCCCCGCCTCCCAGAAAACAGGATTACAAAAATCCAGCTCTTTTAACTCTTCCCCTTCCTTCCTTCCTTCCTCACCTCTCTCTCTCTCTCTCTCTCTCTCTCTCATACACACACACAGGAGCCATGACTCGACCCCTGCAACCACAACTAGGTGAGTACTCATCCTATATACGACAAGTTTCAGGAACATCTGAAGTATAGATCACTAACATGGATCTCACACTTGACGAAACTTACCAAGAAACTAGAGAAAGTAAAAAAATATTAATTTAGTATCATTTTCCTTATGTAGAGTGAATACTATATTTTTGTGCTTTGAGTTTAAATAATTCTTAAACAAGTTTAAGTACGATCCCCAGAGAGTAAGAATATAACATCCACACGTCACCTATAAAGGGTTGATGTAAAATTAATTGGACATTCATTAAGGCAAATCTTTTCAGGAAAACTTAATCTGCATTATATGTAACAAATATTTCATGAGTTAGAAAAAATTATGTAGTCAGGTACAAGTTTATACACTGGTATGGACATATTTTATAAAGAAATCTTGCGTGGAGTGGTCTAAAAATGCTGTCTGATCAGTGCTGGGTCACTGTGCACAGTAACATAAGCGGGATCATCACGGCTACAGTGTTATCACACCCACATTGTTATCACGCCCTATAACGCCCATATGTTCAACATACGCTGGCGTCGGGGTCATCATATTCCATAACGACCACGAGGTAATCATACCCCATAACGCCCACGATGTCATTATAGCCAACACAGGCACAGGACGTTCATGAGGTTTTAATTGTTTTATGAACTTTGCAGCGTATAATGACCGCCAGAGTGGTGACCATGTCGTTAACTCTAATGGATAATTGCCTAGTTGAGACAGGTATGAGGTAGTTATCGGGTTTACTGTTGAAAACTTTCTACTTAATTTATAGTCAAAATTGTTTGGGTGTTTGTGTGAATATATATATATATATATATATATATTTATATATATATATATATATATATATATATATATATATATATATATATATATATATATATATATATTGATGGCGGAATATTTTGAGGAACTTTTAAATGTCGATGAAAAAGGAGGCGGTAATTTCATGTACTGGTCAGGGAGGTACAACATCGTTTAGGAGTGAAGAAGAGCAGGATGTGAGTGTGGGGAGGTGCGTGAGGCATTACGTAGAATGAAAGGGGGTAAAGCAGCTGGAACTGACGGGATCATGACAGAAATGTTAAAAGCAGGGGGGGATATAGTGCTGGAGTGGTTGGTATTTTTGTTTAATAAATGTATGAAAGAGGGGAAGGTACCTAGGGATTGGCAGAGAGCATGTATAGTTCCTTTATATAAAGGGAAGGGGATAAAAGAGAGTGTAAAAATTATAGGGAATAAGTTTACTGAGTATACCAGGTAAAGTGTATGGCAGGGTTATTATTGAAAGAATTAGAGGTAAGACAGAGAGTAGGATTGCAGATGAGCAAGGAGGCTTTAGAGTGGGTAGGGGATGTGTAGATCAAGTGTTTACAGTGAAGCATATATGTGAACAGTATTTAGATAAAGGTAGAGAAGTTTTTATTGCATTTATGGATTTAGAAAAGGCATATGATAGAGTGGATAGGGAAGCAATGTGGCAAATGTTGCAAGTGTATGTAATAGGTAGTAAGTTACTGAAGGCTGTAAAAAGTTTTTATGAGGATAGTGAGGCTCAGGTTAGGGTGTGTAGGAGAGAGGGAGATTACTTCCCGGTAAAAGTAGGTCTTAGACAGGGATGTGTAATGTCACCATGGTTGTTTAATATATTTATAGATGGGGTTGTAAAAGAAGTAAATGCTAGGGTGTTGGGAGAGGGTGGGATTAAATTATGGAGAATTAAATGCAAAATGGGAGTTGACACAGTTACTTTTTGCTGATGATACTGTGCTTATGGGAGATTCTAAAGAAAAGTTGCAAAGGTTAGTGGACGAGTTTGGGAGAGTGTGTAAAGGTAGAAAGTTAAAAGTGAACATAGATAAGAGTAAGGTGATGAGGGTATCAAACTATTTAAATAAAGAAAAATTGGATATCAAATTTGAGAGAGGGATTATGGAAGAAGTAAATGTTTTCAGATATTTGGGAGTTGACGTGTCAGTGGATGGGTTTATGAAGGATGAGGTTAACCATAGAACTGATGAAGGAAAAAAAGGTGAGTGGTGCGTTGAGGTATCTGTGGAGACAAAAAACGTTATACATGGAGGCAAAGAGGGAATGTACGAAAGTATAGTGGTACCAACACTCTTATATGGGTGTGAAGCATGGGTTGCAAATGCTGCAGCGAGGAGGAGGCTGGAGGCAGTGGAGATGTCCTGTCTAAGGGCAATGTGTGGTGTAAATATTATGCAGAAAATTCGGAATGTGGAAATTAGGAGAAGGTGTGGAGTTACTAAAAGTATTTATCAGAGGGCTGAAGAGGGGTTGTTGAGGTGGTTTGGTCATTTAGAGAGAATGGATCAAAGTAGAATGACTTGGAGAGCGTATAAATCTGTAGGGGGAAAGGGAAGGCGGGGTAGGGGTCGTCCTAGAAAAGGTTGGAGGGAAGGGGTAAAGGAGGTATTGTGGGCGAGGGGCTTGGACTTCCAGCAAGCATGTGTGAGCGTGTTAGATAGGAGTGAATGGAGACGAATGGTTTTTGGGACCTGACGAGCTGTTGGAGTGTGAGCAGGGTAACATTTTGTGAAGGGATTCAGGGAAACCAGTTAATTGATTTAGTTGGACTTGAGTCCTGGAAATGGGAAGTACAATGCCTGCACTTAAAGGAGGGGTCTGGGATAGTGACAGTTGGGAGGGACTTATTCTCAGCTGTCGTATCTGAGCACATCTGCAAAGACAGTGATTAATGTATGAGTGTGGTGAAAGTGTTGAATGATGATGAAAGTATTTTCTTTTTGGGGATTTTCTTTCTTTTTGGGTCATCCTGCCTCGGTGGGAGACGGCCGACTTGTTGAAAAAAACCGGGCCGCAGGGGCGTTGACCCTGGAACTCTCTCAGGTATATATATATATATATATATATATATATATATATATATATATATATATATATATATATATATATATATATATATATATATATATATATATAGTATATTTTATTACATAATATGTACAAAGATTTAAGATATACATTGTTATATAAGATGGCATATACAGTACACGAGGTGAGAGATACAGTCTAGTACATATTGTTACATGTTTGTCACTGATTATAATGCGAAATCTCATCAGCTCTCTGAGCTGGGCGCGTGCCAGGATACAGCATGCATTACCCTCTGAACAGCAGCCTGAGTCGCTGGAACAGAAAACTACTGCCCTGGGATCCCTAGTTACCCTGTTGAGTCTTTGCCCAGCTCCTTGAGGAACTTAGATGCACTCTTATCATGTCTCTGCTAAATCAGCTGTCCCTCGGATGTAGGACAGCAAAGACACATGGTATCCCATAACCGTCTGTCTGGCTTCATCTGCCCAAGATACACCTGGGATTTTGGAGAAATGCCTCTTCATGTCTTGCAATCTTTCCTCGGATTACGACACACAAGACCATGGTACGAACGGTCTGCTGCTTCACGCCACAAATACACCTGTTTCGGAGAATAGGCGGCAAGTCGAAGGGCAACACCAATGGGATGGCTGGTCGAGGCGTGTGCCAAGGCTGGAGTTGGGAACAGCCAAAAGAAAGTCCCCTGCATGAGGAGCTCCCACTGCAAGGAGGCGGGCTCTATCCTCCCCTGACACACTCTGAAGCATTGTTGAGGCTATATTCTCTACTATTGGGCCATCCCAGTGCGACTGTTTGTAGTTGTTGGGGAGAGCAGGCCTGGTTTCAGAGCCTGTTAGATTATCCCAGATCCTGGCTCCACCAACGAACTTTTGGTCATGTATTCCAATCGTGTCCCTAAGATGTTCAGGGAGAATTGCTGCTACAAGCCCTCTGGATGCAATGCATGAAGACAGGAAAGCAAGTAGAGCAATCTGAGATGACTTGCGGACACCAATGCCTCCTAGTCTGACTGGGAGTGTAGCTTGGTCCCACTGCCCATCTTCTAAAGTAAGGTTAAGTACTTTAGTAAAGATCTGCCTCAGGATACTCTCATATTCGTGCAGTATAGGGTTATCATATGAAGGAGCACATCTTAGGAAATATGTCAACCTGAGCAGACTCAAGTATTTTGTGAGAAGGTACAAGGCATTATGGGTGTCAAGATTGCCTATTCGTTGTTCCATTCTCCACAATTCTAACAGTTTCTTCCTGAGAATTGTGTCAATGGCATCGCTTCCCAGAGGTGCTCCAAGCAAGACACTATTAGTAGGGGCAATGACTGTTGCTCCTGGTAGTTTTGATATCACTGCATCTATCACTTGTTGATTGACTGAGATGATTTCACATTTGGATGGATTCAGGATGAGACCCATTTCCTGTCCCCGTGTCATCACCTGTGTAAGATCATCTATAAGGGACTCCTTTGTACCTGCTAGTGTGCCATCATCCAGGAACCAGAAGTTTAGCTTACTGATCAGTCTGACTGTGATTTCCCTAACTGCTATACAGAAGAGAAATGGTGCGAGAGGGTCCCCTTGCTGGACACCCTTTGATGATATGATTTCATGCTCTCTAAACAGGAGCATTGATTCCTTGCTATATCCAGCTGAAACAAAAAGGAAGAGACCTGAGAAATGTTCTTGTACAGCTGCTAATACTACGTCTCTTTTCAGGAGATTAAATGCATTCTTGAAATCTAATATATCCACTGCATTGTCCTCAGACAGGTTGTTTATATACGCCATTGTTGCATGAACCGCTGCTTCACTTCCTTGAGAGACCCCAAAGCCAAGCTGGTTTGGGTGAAGCATGATGGCCGCCTCTGCACGAATAATTCTGACAGCAGCTTTAGAGACTGTCAGAGTCCACTGTACTTTACTACGGAGCCAGATTCCAGTGGTAAAGTACTGTGGACACTAATACAGAGTTTCCAGGTTCGAATCTTGCTCTGGACGTAGAGACGATCTTTTAAATAATATTGCCTGTTTCCGAATTGTTAATCATATATAAATATACACACATACACACACACACACACACACAATATATATATATATATATATATATATATATATATATATATATATATATATATATATATATATATATATATATATATGTATATATATATATATATATATATATATATATATATATATATATATATATATATATATATATATATATATATATATATATATATATATATATATATATATATATATATTATATATATATATATATATATATATATATATATATATATATATATATATATATATATATATATATATATATATATATATATATAATATATATATATATATATATATATATATATATATATATATATATATATATATATATATATATATATATATATATATATATATATATATATATATATATATATATATATATATATAATATGCAAATAGATCACAGTAAACAGGTGATATCAAAATATGCAAGACAACCACTATGAAAAATAGAGATTCCAAGCGCTTTCTGACTACTTACATTATCAAGGATGATGTGAGTAGTCACATACTATTTTTTCATATGATTTCTTATATATATATATATATATATATATATATATATATATATATATATATATATATATATATATATATATATATATATATATATATATATATATATATATATATATATATATACAAAACAACCACGGGGCGACTAGAATGATAGCTCTTTGCCTTATGTGGGCACTGTTGTGCCTGGGGCACTTCCGGTATCCTCTCCTTTCTCCCTCCCTTACTCGCTCACTCCAGTAAAGGCGGACCTCTGGGAACGTATTTGCGGGGACATCCTCCTCTTTTCTGATATTTTGCAAGCTCCTGATGATGTGTTGTTGCAACACGAAAGGCCTAGAACTATCATTCTACTCCCCGTGGTTGTTTTGCATCTTGTATCGCTTGGTTTGCGATATTTTCTAAATATATATATATATATATATATATATATATATATATATATATATATTATTATATATATTATATATATATATATATATATATATATATATATATATATATATATATATATATATATATATATATATATATATATATATATATATATATATATATATATATATATATATATATATATATATATATATATATATATATATATATATATATATATATATATATATATATATATATATAAATGCTTTATTATTAAACAGAATACATTTATTGAAAACACAAACATGAACATGAATACAATGGTACAATATGTCAAAGATTATGAATCTCCTCCAGCTCCTCCGAAGCCGGACGCGAGCCAAGTATGCAGCATGCGTTTCCCCTCTGGATGGCCACACTGAGACGCTGGAACATGAACGTGGCTGCCCTTGGGTCCCTGGTGGTGTCGATGAGTCTAGAACCCAGTTCTTTAAGGAAACGTGTTGCATTTTTCCCCACGCTCCCAAGGTCTCTGATCCCACTGGGACAAATTGATACTGTTGGCTTATGTCCCTGTACTTGCCGATCTTGTACTCTCTGTGGTCAGCAGCTCCTCCCCTGTCGCCCAACACTGTGATGGATGTAGGTGTCAGCCAGTGTCGACACACAGGTATAATCCCATGCTAAGAGCTTGCCATTCTTCCAAGGATAGATGGTGATCCCGTCGGGGCGGTTTGCTGGGTTGTGGGCGTTGTTGGCTGCAGTGATCGAGGCTCTCTCTGGCTGGGCATCCAGCTGTAGCAAGGGTTCTCTTTATGATGTCGTTGACCTCATTGTGTCTTGCATGCCAACCCTTGGTTTTAGAACAGTTAAGACCATGTAGACCATATTGGTCTACACGTATATTCCGTGTGAATAGAGGCAGCAAGGCGCAGAGCCACTGCAATATGAAGGGTCTTAGGGTCGAGGCGTGTTCCCATGGCCGAAATGGGAACTGTTTGGAGGAAGTCCCCAGAGTGAAGTGCACTCACAGCTAGGAGACGGGCAGTCTTCCTGTCTGATGTTACGGCCCTAAGCATATTGGCAAGTATCCTTTCAGTGATGGGGCCGTCCCAGCTTGACTGTTTGTAGGCCAGTTCTTCACATATATATATATATATATATATATATATATATATATATATATATATATATATATATATAATTTATTTCAAGACAAATGACAAGAATACAATAGGGAGTAAAACAACATAGATAACAACTCAGAGCTACATGTCAAATACTTCGTCCAGCTCCCCGGCAGTGGGCTGCGTGCCCAGGATGCTGCAGGCATTTTCCCTCTGGATCGCAACACTGAGTCTCTGAAAGAGGAAGCTGGTCGCCCTGTGGTCCTTGGTTTCTATGATGAGTTTTTCACCCAGCTCCTTGAGAAACTTTAGAGCACACACACACACACACACACATATATATATATATATATATATATATATATATATATATATATATATATATATATATATTACAGGACATAAGCCAACAGCATCAATTTGTCCCAGTGGGATTAGAGACCTTGGGATCATGGGGGCAAAATGCAACACATTTCCTCAAAGAACTGGGTTCCAGACTTATCGACACCACCAGGAACCCAAGGGTAGCCACTTTCATGTTCCGGCACCTCAGCGTTGCTATCCAAAGGGGAAATGCATGCTGCATACTGGGGTCACATCCGGCTTCGGAGGAGATTCATAATCTTTGATAAATTGTACCAATGTATTCATGTTCATGTTTATGTTTTCTGTCAATGTATTCTGTCTATTAATAAAGTACAAATATAAAAAATATAGGGGGTGGTAGAAGAAGAAAATATTCAAACAGCTCCGGGGAGAACCTTAAGTTTTCCCTGAGGTACGTTCATTTTCTTCTCTGAGGATGAGGGTCAGAAGTAAAGTTCTAGAGGTGGTACCTCCCTATATATAGATTTGAGTGCAAAGATTATAGGGAAATAAGTCTGTTGAGTATACCTAGTAAAGTGTATGATAGAGTTATTATTCAAAGAATTAAGAGTACGATGGAGAGTAGGATAGCAAATGAATAAGGAGGTGAATGTATTCAGATATTTAGGAGGGGACGTGTCAGGAGATGTGTCTATGAATTGAGTCTTTGAATTGAGTCTGTTTGGGCAAAGAACTTTGTCCATGGAAGCAAAGAGGGGAATGTATGAGCATATAGTTATATCAGATCTCTTATATGGGTGTGAAACAGGGGGGGTTAATGTTGCAACAAGGAGAAAGCTGGAGGCAGTGGAGATGTCATATCCGTGGGCAGTGTGTGGTGTGAATATGATGCAGAGAATTCGTTGTTTGGAAATTAGGAGGAGGTGCTGAATTACCAAAACTATTATCCAGAGGCTGAGGAGGGGTTGTTGAGTGGTTCGGGCATGTAGAGACGATATAGCAAAATTGAATGACTTTGAGAGTGTATAAATCTGTAGTGGATGGAAGGCGGGATAGAGGTCGGCCTAGGAAAGGTTGGAGGGAGGGGGTGAAGGAGGTTTTGTGTGAGAAGGGCTTTGACTTCCAGTAAGTTTGCAGGAGCGTGTTAGATAGAAGCGAATGAAGACAAATGGTTTTCAGGACTTGGCGTGCCGTTGGAGTGTGAGCAAGGTAACACTTATGAAGGGAGTCAGGGAAACCGGCAGGCCGGACTTGAGTCCTGGAGATGGGAAGTACAAAGTCTGCACTCTGAAGGAGGGGTGTTAAAGTTGCAGTTTTATAACTGTAGTGTAAGCGCGCCTCTGGCAAGACATTGATGGAGTGAATGATGAAAGGTTTTCTTTTCAGGCCACCCTGCCTTGGTAGAAAGGCGATGTGGGAGATAATTAATTATATATATATATATATATATATATATATATATATATATATATATATATATATATATATATATATATATATA